>JAVKPL010007896.1:0-31132 GCA_032173675.1 Gastrolobium villosum | reverse complement strand
GTTGTGTCCTGTACTTGGTTCGGTTGCATATCTAGCCGTTAAGCCCTAGTTACAATCAAGTGATATATGTCAATACAATTGATGGGCAGAATATTTGGCATTATTTGTACAGATTTGTAACTGTGTAACTGCAGAATATTTGGCATTATTTGTGCAGATTTGTAACTGTGTAACTGCAGAATATTTGGCATTATTTGTGCAGATTTGTAACTGTGTAACTGCAAATTATTTAGCATTATTTGTGCAGATTTTTAACTGCGTAACTGCAGAATATTTGGCATTATTTGTGCAGATTTGTAACTATGTAACTGTTATTGTGTAATTATATCCTTAATTAATTAGCTGTAGGTTACTATATTTGTATCATACTATTTAAATGAGAATTCTCCAAAGAAGAACACACAGTTTTTATCCCAATTTCTGTGAGTTTAACAATATAGACTAATGAACAATGCATGTGTTTTTTTGTACGACAAAGGTATGGATGAGGTTCAATAAATATTTTGTGCCATTAACTATAGTAGGAGTATTATACACGTATTATATGTACATAGATCTTTCTGGAAAACTTTTATTTTCTTCAATATCTCCATATTTGTCCAATCGTGAATTGTAAGGAGTCTCTGTGATATATGCGGGTGGGATTGGAGAAATCTTTTGCACTGACAATTTTCTGTAAAATTATCTTGTTCTTTCTTATGCTTGTTCTATGTAGAATAATTTATCCAGCTCTCTACCATACTCTTTCTGCTTTCAGATGAAATTCCTTCTTTTAGCCCTCCAATAAAAAACAGCAGATTTCTCAAATAGTAAAAGTAATAGTGGAAGTCCATCTTAAATCATATAAGTCTTCTTCTTATTATTATTTTTTTAATTTTGAATCCCAGTATCACCTGGTCAAAATCTGGTACAAGCCCATGAGACCACAAATGGCAGTGTCAGTGAAGTTACTGGTCTGTCTGCACAAATAGTGGATGACAAGGTATATCCCTTTTTGTTTCTTTTCCCTCTTTCTGACTTTCTCTGTTTCCCTTTATACTTTTTCTAGTTAATGTTTTTTACGTACGCATACTCTTCTTTCTCAGGACTTTCCAATGAGGAACACCAAATTATCCAACTCAGACATCGTTTGGTCGGGAGTTGCATGGACATGTGGCAAACAACTTAAGCATTATCCTGCATTTTGCAGGAATGGCATCAAAATAGCGGTAAGAAGACCTTGAACTAAAATTTGAGGGAACTCCCAGATAAAGGCATGAAGGAACTTGTGCTGTATTATTGCTTGACCTCTTATATTTGATTGGGTAGAGTATGTGATGGAACCTACTTTTATTAATATGAAATTGCAAAAAATATAAATCGAGACGAGCTCTATACAAGGATAAAATGCAAAAAATAAACCCAGAAATTTCAACTCCCGGATATCCCCAATTTCCCAATAAGCCAATACTGAATTCGTGTATACCCACACTACACACACTGCCTACCTTTTATCCTACTCAGAATATTCTAGAATAACTAACAAGCTGACCCACATAATTTTAGGCCCATCAGTATGCAGAGAAGGACCTGGTGCTTTAAGTTTAAGCAAAGTGGAAAGGATCTCTTTCCTGATATATTATTTCAGTAGCATGTATATTTTAAAGTAAACGTTGGTACAGTTATGCTTTGTTCCTTGCATTGTGCTATGCTTGAATGTCTCCCCTCCCTCCCCCGTCCTCTCTTTTCCACCCAACCAGCTAAAGAAGTTCCCTTTCTTTACAGTTTTTTATCTCACATTTACATTCTTTATGATATGCAGATTCAGTCCTTTGTTTTTGTTATGGGCAAGGGAGAGAATCATTATATTGCTTATTTAGAGGATATGTATGAAGACAGGAGGGGGCAGAAAAAGGTTAAAGTGGGGTGGTTTCACCATAATCAGGAAGTCAAAGGTGCAGTTCCTGTACGAAATCCTCATCCTCGGGAAGTTTTTATCACATCTTATTCTCAAGTCATTAGTGCAGAGTGTGTTGATGGTCCTGCCACAGTCTTAACTCAGGAACACTATGAAAAATGCATGCCTTCCTTTCCACCCACTTCAACAGACAGAATACACTTGTGCTTCAGGCAATTTAAAAACAATAAAGTCAAGCCCTTTGACTTGAGTAAACTACGTGGCTACTATGCTCAACCAGTTCTTTCTTGCTTGCATCTTGATTCTGTCCAGAACCCCGAGTCTAAAGGCAATAGTTTTGCAGTAGAAGATGAAGAGTTGAGTGCAGGTAGTGATGTAAAGCTGAGAGCCAAGAGGAGCAGAAGTGATAAGGGGTGTGCTCGGTCTGGGATAGGTCGCCAGGGAGTTAGGAAGTTAATTAGAAGTAAGCAAATGATGGATTACAAAAGCTTCCAGGTTGCAGATTTTGCTAGGCCAGATAGGAGATTGCTTAATCCGAAGCAGGTTGAATGTCAACCTTCGTGTAACCCCATGTACAAAGTTAATGACAAGATAGAGTTGCTCTGTCAGGATAGTGGCATCAGAGGCTGTTGGTTCAGGTGTACAGTTGTGCAGGTATCTCGGAAACATTTGAAAGTCCAGTATGATGATGTTCAGGACGAAGACGGGAGTGGAAATCTTGAGCTATAATCAAAGCTTTTGACATATTCTAAATTCAATTTTCCATGTTAGTTCTATCTTAAAATATGTGCATAAATAAAGGGGTTTCCTATTTAAGTTTATTTAAGGTTTTATAGTTTTATCAACTAATAAGGAAAATGTTCTTTAATCCTTATAGTTTGAGTTTAAATAAAACTTCACAAGGTCATGGAATAATAGGTTTCTGCATAAAATTAGTCATCATTCTAGTTTAAGCCTAATGTGAATTACGGACATGATAGACTATCTTGGATCCAGAATTCAACTGATATCAACTATTCTCAGTTTCTAATAATCTGCTAAATGATAAGGATCTACTGCTTAAAATCACTTTCGTTCAAATACAATGTACCCTCATCGGAATAACTAATATAGTTTTGAAACAATTTGTTTGATTTCTCTTGCTAAGTAATGCTATATAAGAGTGACAGCAGGTTATTTAGGCATGTTTATGCTGGGATTTGAGTTTCTTGGTGCAGGACAAGAAATTCAAAAATTAAAAAAAAAAGAGAGTAGAGGGTAATGGGATGGCCAATAATGACATGGTCGGAATGCCAAAGTCAAATGCCATACGGTTATATTTAACAATTTATGTGGCAAATAAATAAATGGCACCAAATGGAAAAACAAAATATTTTGAAGAAAAGACTATAGATTCCCTCAATGCATGCTGTTGAGATATATAGTCCCACATTGGTTGTATGTGCAACTAATATGGAGTTTATAAGGCCTTTGGCACTCCCACCCTTTGAGCTAGCTTTTGGGGTGGTGTATCTCAAGGTTCTTTACATGGTATCAAAGCCTCGCCATCCCCCACTTGGGCCTGTTGCATCATCCACTCTTCAAGCCCAATTAATGTGGAGTTTATAAGGCCTTTGGCACTCCCACCCTTTGAGCTAGCTTTTGGGATAGTGTATCCCAAGATTTTTTACACATGCCATTTACACCACTCACTTTTGAATTCAAAACTCTTATCTTGGTCTCCTCCAACTTTTAGGAATGGGTCCCTGCTTTCAAGTTGGCCATGCCTGATAAACTTGGTATGAGACATTCTGGCCGGCCCACCATCAGGCCCGCTCCAACTTATGAGGAACAAGAATTGGTTGTTGAGGTTGGAACTGCAGTTGATGCATGGTGGAGTGACGGCTGGTGGGAGGGGGTTGTAATTAGAATTGACAACTGCGGCGATGATAGTGTTCAAGTCTACTTCCCTGGTATGCTATATTAATGTTATTATTTCACCCTTTCTTTTCTTTTAATTATTTCATCCTTCTCAATTTGGTGATAGAATTATTTTTGGTGGTATCAGGTGAATGCTTGCTTATGAAAGTGCACAAGAAGGATTTAAGAATATCTAGGGATTGGTTAGGGGACAGGTGGATTAACAGTAAGTCAAAGCCTGATATAACCTCAACTATATTCACAGCTAATAGCCTTAACACAAAGCTTTCCATGTCCCTATCTATATCTAAAGATGGGAACTCTGTTGCTTTTGCTAATTCATGTCATGAAGGTCCTGTTAGTGAGAAGTCTAATGAACCTGATATTGTTGAAGAGAAATTTGTGTGTTGTGATGACTTTACTGAAGATGGGGACTGTGTCCATGATAATAAACCCCCTTCAGAAAAAGGTACCCAAGTTGATAATATTGAGATACATGGCAGTTGTGATAATGAAGATAATGGTGATGATAATGATAAGGACAGCAATGATGATGGTGATAGCAAGAATGGTGATAATGATAATATGGATGTGGATATCTCTGGGACTTCTGGACCGGACTCTAATGTAGAACTCATGGATGTGGCTTAATAAACAAATTTTTAGAACTCATGCATGAACATGTGTTGGTGCTGATTGTAGAGCTTTGACATCATCTCATGCTTGGTTGTAATCTGAGTTCCATGTTAGTTTGATAAATGTAAATAGTATTAGTTACAAGGGTGTGTGGAAAAGCTGATTAATTTTCAACTCATTTAGGTGTCTTCATGTGTTCAGTGTTGAGTGTAATGTGCAAGTGTATTTTCTTCCTTTTCCATTGATTGTATTAGAAAGTAGATTCATTTTGCACGAGACAAATATTGTTTAGTAATTTCATGTGTTATCTGACTAGTTTCAGTTACTTGGAGCCAGTATATTTAAATTCAAATATCTTAAAAGCACCAAAAAAAAAATTTGGTTCGTCCAGGCTAGCCAAATGATACTATGATAATAATTTAAGGTTCATCTCTGATGTTACTAGTGTTCAAAAGAATCAAAATTACTAAAATGTATTTAAAAGAATTGATTTTTAAAAATTAATTTTTAAACTGGACTGTTTTTTTAAGATTTAGTTCATGAATTGAACTATATTTTAAAAAACTAGTTCATGTAGTTTGACAAAATTAGATATTAACCAAATTGGTTTTTATTTTTATTTTTCTATTGTTCTTCTTTTATTTATTTATGGGTTTTATAAGAGTTATGTTGTAAAAGTGATTCTATAATGTTATAAAGATTCGTTTTGCGTGGCTTAATTTTTTTTTTTTCAAAAAGTATGAGCCCCACAAAATGTTGTGTGTAGGAAAATTTTTTATGTCATGTTGAATGATAAATGCAAATCCCTTTATTTATTTAGTGTTTTCTTTTTTATTTATTTTTATTATTTTATATTTTTTCTTTTTTATGTATTTTCCCTCTCTTATTTATCTTTATTTTTAATTTATTTCATTTTATTTTTTATTGATTTTTTTAAAGAAATTAGTGTTATTTGTATTTATATTTATATTTTATTTTTCTTTTCCGGAATTTTTTTCATACTTTTTTTTTGGTTTAGTTTAGAACTGATTTTAAAAATTATTTCTAAACTAGTTTTGAATCAATTCTAGGATTGTGGAAAAAATCAAAAGAATTAAATTACACTGCACTTAAAAAAAGAAAAAGAAAATTGGTTTTTAAAAATCATTTATGAACTAAACTGGTTTTTGAGAAATTAAACAGTTTATGAATTGAATTGGGTTTATTTTTTTATTTTATTTCTCTTTTTATCTTTGTTCTCTTATTTATTTATTTATTTAGTGTCTTTTTTTTTCTCATATATATTTTTCTCTTATGTAAGCTTATTTTTTACTTTATTTTATTTTTTATTTCTAGTATCAATTTTTTTTTTGGGTTCAGAACTGATTATTAAAATCAGTTAAAAACTAATTCATAACTAATTCTAAACTGCTTTAAAAAAATAAAATAAAAATCAATTCAGTTGTTTAAAACAAGGGGAAATCATCTCTCATGTTACTCGATAGTTGTTTTCTCCTAATCAATTTTTTGATTTTCGTGTAATTTTTTTTTTTTTTTATGAAATTCCTATCTTCTACTTGCATATGAGAAAATCAAAACCGTTAAATGTAATTGATTTTCAATTCCCCAAAGATAATTAAATTGTGCACACCCCAAATTCAAATGTTCAAAACTAAATATGCAAAATATAATTGGGCTGTGTTCATGAAAAATGGGCCTTGAAAGCCCATTTTCTGTTGGGTTAACAACTTCAAAACCTTTGACCACTTCCGAGACTAAAAACGAAAATTTTAAAAAGAATAAATGTATTTTAGAAAAAAATAAATAAAAAAATTATGGATAATTCTATGCAGATTGCCATAACATAACCCTTCGCTTCAGAGAGTGAGATAGAAGAATTGTTGAAGAGCTTCAATGGCGGTTTCTTCTATCTCTGCAGTGTTTGTCACTCCTCTTTCACTCTCCAATCCTTCTCCTTCTCTATCTTTCAAGCCAACGTTTCCATTTTTATGCTTTCTATCTGGCAACACCTTGAGGCTTACAACCTCAAAACCTCTGCACTCATCAACTATGGTTTATGCTGCACCAGAAGTGTTGGATTCCCCTGAATCTGTAGACCCACCTTTAGAAACCACCCTAGATGATGATTCTGAACAAACCACCTTTCAGGTTTGTGCATTTTTTCATTTCTCTTGATGTTCGTTTACTGTGTTCTAGGAAATTTTTCATTGTTTAATGATTTATGTTTCAAAAATGTGTTAATTGAGCATATGTGTTATTATCTACAAAATAATGGTCATTAAATTCACATGATTTAAGCTTTATGGGGACAAAGTGAAGTGAAAAATGAAAATTATGGCATTTTTCTTTGGCCTTTTTAGGGTAATATCTTGTTTATAAGGAGGCTTAGTACATATGAATGGCACTGGCTTTAACATTATTATGATTTAGCTTGACCTGCCAATGTTTTGAACTCAATAACAAAGTTAGTGAAATGTCTCTTGGTGTTTAAGGTTGGTGACTTGGGGACTCCGAGCACTTCATCACTTAGCATTGGTGCGGATGCAGATACTGTAAGTTGATCATTTCCCTATTTACAGTTGATGTTTGATTTTTTTTTTTTTCCTCCCCTTTTGGGGTTTAAATTTATCTTTGAGATGTGAGGCTTAAATTCCAAATGTGTATTTTACCCAGTAAAAGTCATTGAAGGAATTATAATAAGGAAATGATTGGACATCTCAATCTGTATATTATGTTTGATAACTCGGGTAAAAGGTTAAATAAGTCCTATTGATGCTAGCCAGTTTGTTAGCTTGAGACATATGTCTCCATGTCAAAAGTATGGCATATTTCCTTGACAAGGTGATGTTGGCTCTCAATATTATTAATGACGAGTGATGCATGTATTTGAGAATTCTGCTTTGATAATTTTTTGCAAAATCTGTTTCAGGAGTAAATTTGAAGGATTGTTGAAATTACATGTTAAAAAGGTGATGATAAAGCATAGTTGTTAGTATTGCACAATTTGGTGATTCGAATCACATGATTCGATGCTTTTTGGCAAGCTAGCTATTCATATCATGTGATGAATTGCATATGGCTTTGAATTGTGTGATATATGTATTAATTGGTGCGATTTTTTATCACCAATTTGAATCACACAATTCAGTGATTCATTGATTTTTTTCCTCTCTTTTGCTTTTCTTCACCAATTCACATTAGAGAAGTTGAAAATTCAGAGAAGCTTAAATTGTTAAATGAAAAGGAATCAGAGGAGCTCTACAAAATGCATCTTATATTCTTATTTGTTTCTCTGTTTTCATTCTTTCGAAGCAAGGGCTTCACACAGTCACTCACTCTATACCCTATTTGGCTATCCATTTCTATATTTTCATTCTTCTGAAATAGAGACTTCACAAGATCACTCCTCACTCACTCTGGTTTTTATTCTTCTGAAACATAGCTATCATGCAGTCACCTTATGTGGCTCCTGAAACTAAGAAGAGAAGGATGTTACCTGAGAACATTGTACTGTTCTTGACAATAAATTACACATCAAATGTAATTATCGTCCAATGTCCACAAAAAATGTGGGGTAGTGTACTTAGGATGAACTAACATTGGTAGGAATACGTAAAGAATTATGACTTATGAGTTTACTTATGACTTTTGGTTTATGCTGGCATTATGGTATTATTGGAGTTTACTTTTTCCTTAGTGATATGTGAAATGTAAGTATTATTTTATATTTAAGATTTTTGAGTACTTTATATTTAAGTTTTCTATTGATGTGTTTCTGAATTGAACGATACATGTGATTCTCATTTTAAAAATTCAACAAACAATTCTTGATATGATTTATGATTTGGCAGCTGTAATGATGAGTATATATAACCATGTAATATTTCATGATGCTTAGTTGCATATTTCTCCGCAAATTCTGATAATGAGTGGAAGGATTGTTAAGGTTGGATTTCATTTCTTCATTCATAAAACAGGGCCAAATTCCCAAGAAAAGGAAAAACTAGGACAAAGTAACATTGCTAGGTATGGAAGCCCCGAAAATATCAGCTTGTAAAAAGGACATCCAGTTTGAAGGGGGGGCCTGGTAACCTCGCTAAAACCATAGTCCTTTCTTTTGGCACAAAATATTTTCTTCCTGAAGAGAACATGATCTCCCATATCTGGTTTTCAGATACTAGATGCACTCCACAAGTTTGTTGTAGTTTCTTTTGCCCGATGGATAGTTATTGAGAAAAGTAATGACAGCATTAGAATCTCTCAGAATAATTATCCGTTTTTGACTCTTTTAGTAGTCAAGATTAGGTATTATGATTTCATTAGATGGTAATCATTAAAAGAGATCCCCATGAGATTGTGAGGTATTATGATTTCATTAGATGGTAATCACTGTTCTTAAGGATGTTATGTGATTAGAGATAAACCATTTTATTTTGGACTGTACATTTTATGAGTGGAATTTACTATTTTGACCTAATGTTTTTCTACCTTTTGTGGTAACCAGTGTAGTATAGGTTGCTTGCAACGGTTGCATTGGTGGTATTTCCACAAATATTTTCCAGTTCTTCTTAGATAAGCAGGGGTTGTATTCTTGGAAATTCTGTTACTTTGTGCATTTAATTAATGTGGATTCAGCATCCCCTGTTAGCATATTTTTCATGGGCTTCTTTATGAATTTATCTTTAACTACGGTTGAAATGGTCCAAAACCAACCTAAGGGTTTGAGACTTTGAGTATAAGCTTCAAGCATTGATTTGATTTTCTTATGTCTAATCAGAAATTAGAATAACAATTCACGATATTCCTATCATTTTCTGTGTGTTCACATAAAATCAGATCATCTGATAATTTGCTTGTTCCCATTCATAGATGGCACCAAAGCAGAAAATTAGAATCAAGCTTAGATCTTACTGGGTGCCCTTGATAGAGGATTCCTGCAAGCAGATATTGGATGCAGCAAGGACTACCAATGCAAAAACGATGGGTCCTGTGCCATTACCAACTAAGAAGCGAATTTACTGTGTTCTAAAATCCCCACATGTTCATAAGGATGCCCGGTTCCATTTCGAGATCCGAACTCATCAGCGTCTCATTGATATCTTATATCCTACAGCTCAAACAATAGATTCTCTGATGCAACTTGATCTTCCTGCTGGTGTTGATGTGGAGGTCAAGCTGTAAAGATATTTGCTTTTCAGTTTGCTAACCATGTTGAACCTTAGTGAGCTTCAACTTTATATTAATAGCCAAAATTCATATAATTGGCAGATTTCTTATATTTCACTGCCTGAACCTTGACTTCTATGAACAATGCAAGTAATCCTTTTGATCATTTTCTTCTTCTGTACCCAACAAGGTTTTCAAAAGTTTATTCCTGTTATTTCATTTATATTTGTATATCGTGTACAATGTTATGTAATTCTGATATGACAAGCACAATTGTGTTTTTTCTGGTAAATTTTGGTTATGAATTCGTTTTGATTGATTTGGAAAGTTATATACAATGCTATGCTTATCGCTTTTAATTTACAAAGGGACTAAATGATTTATTTTTCAGGCTATCCTTGACAATCTGGCCTTGATATTTAGTTAATGATCTTTCATGGGATGTCCTTGTTACATTCTGCATATCACTTATAACTGTAGTATTTTATTTCTTCGGTTTATTTGATTTCCCTTTGCTCTCCATATGCTCCAAATTATTTTGTCATCTTAAAATGAAGCAGCAAGACTATTTTATTATCTTCAATTGAAGTTATATTTTCAGTGCATATGCATTGCAGTCTAATATATCCTATATAGCACCGATATTGATACTGACACGTGACATGATACGACACGATACTCCGACACGTTAATTCAAAAAAATATTAGAATTCGACACGTTAGAACACGTTTTGATATTAAATAATATTTTTAATTTATGTGGTGTATATTATATTTAATGTTCAATAATTTAATAAAAAAATAAATCTGAACTTATAATATTCATAAATTTTGCAAAAAAATATAAGAAATCCCAAATATTTATATCAAACACAATAAAATAGTAATCGTAATCCAACGAATCTGATAATTGGAACAAAAAAATCAACGCAATGTAACCTTTAAACTTTTTTTTGAATTTCTATAACGTGTGTTGGAGTGTCGGGGAGTGTCGGAGTGCCCGAGAGTGTTGGATATGACACATCGAGATTTTTGAAGTGTCGGTGATTTATAGAATGTATCCATACCCTTGATAACACCTTATTGATGTTTTCACTAGCGGTTAGTTACTGATATTTTGTGCGGTTTCTGGCATTATTGATGTTCGTTTAATTTCATTTTTTCTTTCCTTTCAAGGTGGTGTTTGGTATGGGTATTTGGTATAGAACGAAGGGCAACTGGGGTGGGGAATATTTAATGACCATGTTTGGTATGGATATTGTGAAAAAAGAACTGGGGTGGGGAATATTTAATGACAATGTTTGGTATGGGTATTGTGAAAAAAATCTCAGCAAATAATTTTCCCAGGTATTTTCCTTTTCAACTACACAAAGGCAAATAATTATCCCATTGATCCTTTGGTATTTTTTTTTTACCTAGGGTCTTAGATTCTGAATATTAATATATTGAGTCAAATAATTATCCCATCAATATTTTATCATCAACTAAACATAACATTAGTAAAATGAACCCAATTTTTCCGCAAAATTTTGGCCAACCAAACACTTTTTCGTAACTTATTCGGGATAAAAAAATTTCTACCGATTCTTCAACCATCTATTTTTCCAGGTTAAAAAAAATATCTCTGATACCAAACGTTCTCTCAAAGGAATTGTTTTTTCCTGAACATGTTTTGCTGGGTCAAGTAGGTTGAACAACAAGTCAGTAAATTGATTTTCTATTGTGAAAACAGGCATATACAGTTAACTATTTATGTTCTTGTTTAGTCCTTCCTTGATGAAGCCTTGTTGAATTGTGTGGAATTGGGCCAGATGCACGTGAAATTCAATGACTAATGATTTTTAAGTATTCCAGAATAGGGAGTTAGCCAAATTCTAAGTATTCCAATATGTGGCTATCAAATTGCTATGTTCTATTGAGTCTGCAACTTGCCAGCATCTTCAATAATGCAAAAACAGGCTTTCTTGGAGAGAAATATGGTGACAAAGAAGTATCTTTGTCTTTTACTTTGATAGGTCTGTCTCACAAAGTCCTCACTGTTCTTTTTGCCAAACCTTTACACAAATGGACAAAAGGTGTCTAAATAATGAATAAATTTTTCATACTACTCTATCAAAGATTCAGTGCATCCCACTTACGAAAATATTACATGTCAGCTAATTTTATTTTTTTTCTATCAAATTATTTCTCTATCCTCTGATGTGTACTGCTTTCATTGATGAGATGTATTGAATCTTGGTACAACAGTAGTACCATAAAATTTATTCATAACGAATAAATCTTTGGTACTACTGCTGTACCAAAGATTTAGTGCATCCTCCTTTGATGTGTACTGCTCTCATTGATGAGATGTACTGAATCTTGGTACGGCAATAATACCAAAGATTTATTCCTAAATAACAAGTCAAGAAATTGATGAAACGAAAGAAAAAGATGAAATGAAATAAAAAGGGAGAAAGAATACTCGGATAATATGCAAGCTTCAAGTCCTTAATAACTAAGGACCAAACTTCTTGAGCATATAACTCAAGTAATAGGAAAAATTAATTGGATTAAATAGAAGTCTCGGATTTGATTCCCACATAAATTAATCGATAGTCTTTTTTTCTTCACATGGAAAAACGTAGATGCAAGTGACTTATAGAACAAATTTACGTGAAGCAATTACAGCAATATGTATGAGTTGTAGAGAAAATTTATGTGAAGAAATTACAACAATATTTCTCAAGCTGTAGCTAAATAACAATAACTTTCTTTTCTTTCACAGCAAGCAGCGATAAAAGTTGTTTTTTATGATGGGTTATATAATGTTACATAAAAAATACTATTTGATCCTACACAAACATAAAAAGAGAGAGAAAAAATGAGTTGATGAAAGAAAAAATAAAAAATTGTGGACCCCACGTCTCTTTGTTTGTGTAGGAAAAAAAGCTTACATCATGTTACATAATAGATGTAATTCTCTTTTATGATTAATCCCTTTACAAAAGTATAAATATAAGACCGCGTACAATGGACGAGTCATGAAATCTTGTACACCGGGATCTATTCTTTAGCTATTTGCTTTATCGTTGTTGCTAAATTATTGAGACTTACTGCAATACTACTAAATTATCTACTTTCCAATATATTATAACTATTTAGATATGGAATAAGTTATATTTACAAAAAAATTTATTCACAAATTCTTACAAACTACATTATGTATTCTTGAAAATAGACACGGCTAGAAACACATTTCGCGGGAATACATAATATAATTTGTAAAAGTTTATAAATAAAATTATAAAAATAATATTTTCCTTTAAATATACATATCACTTATTAATTGCAAAATAGTCATTATCTTTGGCGAGATTATTGTAGATGCGTAAATAATGAGTAAGGTGTGACTATTTGGTATGGAATGATAGGAAAGTGGGGTGAGAAATATTTATTTACTATGTTTGGTATGGGTATTGTGAATAAAATGTTAGCAATTTTTCTTTCTCATTAAACCACTTTTGAACTGGGGTGTTTGGTAGGAAGGAAAAAAAAAAAGTTGTCTGGGAAAAGGAGTAAGGAAAAATATGTGGCCATGTTTGATAGGAGGAAAAGTTAAAAGCGATAGGAGAAAATTTTTTCCCGTGTAGTTTTTTAACACATGGACCATCAGTGAAATTTTTCCATGAATGAGATGGAAAATAAAATTTTCTCTGCGATAGTAAAATTTCACACATAACGTCATTAAAATTCATCCAATTTTTCCGGAAAAGTTTTGACCTACCAAACACTTTTTTTAATTTACCAGACAAAAAATTCTTCCCATCATATTTGGAGCAAATTTATTTTCCTAATAACAAATAATCTCTCCTGTACCAAATGCCCCCTACTCAACCTTTGGTATTTTTTTTTCTTTGGTCTTTATAAAAAAGTAACATTTGATTCACTTTTCCCTAAAAAAAAAACAACATTTGATGATGACTCATTTTTTATATTCAAAAAATTAAGGGTATTTTGATAATTTTCATTCACATTCCCATCAATATTTTACCATCAACCAAACATAACATCAATAAAATTAACCAATTTTTTCGGCAAAATTTTGGCCAACCAAACTTTTTTTACTTACCCGGAATAAAAAAATTCCTACTAAATCACCAATAATCGTTTTTGCTCGGTACAAAAAATATCTCTCATGTCAAACATCCCTAAATGGAATCTACTTAGTATCAATTGATTGAAAATTGAGTTAAAATATGAGTATAAATTTTAATGATGTCCAAGTTGGAGGAAATCTGTGGGTATCCGAACCTAAAAATCAGGTTAGATGAATGTTAGAAACACGCTAAAAAAACTCTGTTTCTCTGGAGATTAGTTATGGATACTTTTTCAACTGTGAGGGCTCTGTCTCCATCAGAAGATGCTTTTTGTGAACTTGATCGACATGTTTACCATCATGTGTCAACCCCATCTAATTTGAACTGTTGACTCTCTAAATTTGGTCTCGTGTTAAAAATGTCTTATGCAGTTGAAGAGTTTAAAAATTAAAACCCCAAAATGCGGCAAAAGTTGAATACCTTATTTTTCATTTTATAATTTTTTTTTATTTGTTGTGTGGTATGGGCATCATTCCTCTTTGGGTGTGCTCTTATGAATTGAGAATGATAAAACAACCAATTCACTAACTTCATAAGTGAAGATTCATATTTTTCTAACATATCAACTCACATAAAAGTTCTTTGAACTTAAAATATAGATATTGCACAGATTTATTTTTTTATTTTATCCTATGTAATTTAATTTTATTAAAAAAATAGAAGGTGATGAGAATTGAACCGTAAGCTTTGATACCATAATAAAGCAATTAATTCATCCAAAAATTTAAGTTAATAAGGGAAAATTCATTAATAATTTTTGGGTTTTATAAGAATTATGTTGTAGGAAAAGTGATCGTGTAATGTTATAGAGATTCGTTTTGCGTGCCAGCATTTTTTTTTAAAACATGCGGGACCCATAAAATGTTGTGTGTGTAAAAAAAATTTTATGGTCATGTTAAATGATAGAATGAAAATTCATAATTTATATATTTTTAAAGAAAAAGAGGAAAAGGTTGATATATTTCTCTCTTAATTTTTATTTTTTTTAGAAAGCTCTTCAAAAGTAAAGTCGTCCACTGATCTATATCTTTCAATTTGTGTTGAAACTAAATATTCCCCATTAGGCATATCTCAAAAGAATATTCCATTACAGTTGGCCCACAATCAACAAAAACACAAAAGATAGAGAATTTAAAACAATATATGTCATTTCTTTGTTTGTTACAAGGAAAACCCAAAGGCTTAATAGGAAGAGATGGGGGGCCAAAATTAAACTCCCAACCCAACAACACGCAGCTATAATTAACATATGTGTTCATTTCTAAATAAAAAAAAAAATTATCTTTACGTAGAAAAAGTGATCGGGTAATGTTATAGAGATTTATTTTGCGTGTCATATTTATTTTTATTTTTTAAAAAATGTGTGGGTTCCACAAAATGTTGTGTGTGTAGAAAAATTTATTATGTTGTGTTATGTTAAAGGAGAAAATAAAAAAAATAAAAAAAACTTACGTGTTCGTTTATAACTTTTTAAAAAGGGGTTTGACAACATATATATCTATGACAGATTTATTTTTTCCTTTTATAACAGGTCGCCCAAGAAACAAGACAATGATGCTCTCTAATAAAGCTTAATCCTAAAGAAACTTTTTCTAGATTCTTCGCCTCACTATCAATTTTCTTGAAATGCATTTGGTTTTCTTAATAAAATTGAAGGCCAGGAGACAACGAGTGTCAATATTAAATGTAGAAAACTTGCTGTGTCGTGACCGGTTCTATTGGAATAGTTGAATAATTGATATATCGATTCAAAAATATTTAAAATAGAATATAAAAGATTCTGCTATATTAATTAGTATATCAGAGGATTATTATAACAAAAAGCGTTTCTATTGGGTAAAACAAAAAATCATTTTGAGAAGAAGAAAACATGCAAAATTTTAAAATTAGAAATGAATAAAAAATGTGTAAATACATGTGAATGAAAATATTAATTGCGAACTAGTAGTATAAAAATGTAAATTAATTGTGGTTCAGTTCATGAAATAAGCTAACAGTTAAAACTTAAAAGGGAAAAACAAACTTTGAAGATAACACATGTTACAATTTATCAATTTAATCACTCAAAAATAAAATGTGATAAAAAATCTTAAATGATAAATTAAACGTGCATTTAATTTAGGTGATAAATATAAATTGAACATGGACTGGAAATCCACTTCAGCAATTATTGTTGCGTTTAACAAAATTTTGGGGTAAAGAATATAAGTTTGAATTAAGAGTTTGTTTTTTAAATTAAAGATTTCGTGTGAGTCTTTTGAAAGGAGAAAATGATATTAGGGAAACTTCACCTTAGGGGTATTTGCCAGAGGAAGGTTATATTTATAACCTTTTATTTTTACAATTTCTTACAATCATATCTTAATATCATTGATTTCCGCCAATCAACGGTTATGATTTTCGCAAATTAAACTCATTAATTAATTATTAATTTACAATAAATAATAACCGTTAATTACGGAAATCAACGGTGTTAAGATATGGTCATAAGAAGTTGTAAAAAAAGATTGTAAGTATAACATTTCTCATTTGGTATAAGAGATTTTTTTTTATTGGAAAAAAAAAGATTTCCTGGAACATGGTGGAAATTTTTTTTCCGGGATAAGTTACGAAAAGGATGTTTAGTAAGTCCAAGTTTTTTTCCAAAAATATTAGGTTAATTATACTGATGTGGGAAAATAAAAATATCATGTATCATATGGTATTTTTGTTTGGGATTTTGCAGTAAAAAATGAAATAATGGTAAAAAAAACGTTTTCCAGAAATATTTTTAGTTTTTAGTTTTTTCTTTAATAAATTCAAAGGTATCATTCGGCGTAACCGAAGACTAATCCTCATCGAGCACCGTCAGACCCTTTCGGGGTGGCTCTCCCAAATCATTTTTTCCATTCACAGGGTTCGAACTCGAGACCTCTGATTAAGGGGTCCAGATTCCTTACCATCTATGCCAAAGGAGTTTGGTATATTTTTAGTTTTCTTATACCAAACGTTGGAAAAAAAAATTCTTCACCCCACTTTCCCATAATTTCTAAAATAATCTAGATACGAAACAGCCCTAACCCCTAAGTATAAATGGGTTGTGTTAGGTTAGATTTTAATTTAAATAAACTTTATTTATATAAAATATTTTGAGCCTGATGTAGGCTATATTACAAGTTTAATTTACCTATATTAAAAAATAGGGATATATTTTTCTTATGTTATAGGAAAAAATTACCTCATGTAGCATAAATAAAAGTATAAGTGGGAACCACAAGTAAGAGGAGAAAGAAAAAAGAGTAGTGGGACCCAAACTCTTTTGTATGTGTAGAAAAATTATTTATCTTATGTAAAATGAGATAAACATAACCCTTACAAATAAGAGGGACCCGGCTAGATTTATTAGCTTATTTAAGTTCATCAAACTTCTTATACCTATTAAAAAATAGATAAAATGATATTATTTCAATAATTAAAATTATTTAAATAATTATTTTATTTTAATTAAATAAATAATATAATATAGGTTAATTTTTAGGCTTTTACATCAAATTCTAAAAATAAGCCTATAACTTATTCTCTATAATTGGCTATAATCAGATAGTCTATTGATCACAATATTAAGGAATGAATTAACCAATTATAGTCATCCTCCCAATTATATTTTCTCAGGTAATCTACTTTTGTTGTCCCTCTCTTCGAAATTTGTTCTTCTCCCTTTCTTCTAATTCCCCTTCTTTCTAGTTTCTATTGGAGGACGTTTGGTTGAGAAATTTTTTTTTAAATACTATGGAAATGTAATTACTAGGGAAATGATTTGAAAGTGAGTTTGGTAGCAAAATGTAAAATAAAAAATTGTTTGGATGGAAAAAATTTTACCGGGCAAATTTGGTAACCTGAGGGTATTTTGGTCTGGTTAACTTTCACTTTTTGCCATTTACCCATCTAACTGAGGAAAACCACGTCCAAATAAGCTTTCTAAATAGTGACAATTGCTCCATTTCAACAGCCAAATCTGAATAGCTATGCAATATGAATAGATGGGGAAATTTTAAGAAACTCTCTATACCAAACAAGGAAATCAACAATTGCCAACTTGATTTGGATGGGAAGATTTTAAGAAATCTCCAACCAAATAGCACCTTGATATATTGGTGCTTTCTTTAGGATTGCTATTAATAAGTTTGGTTTATCATATCTTATTAACAATATTAGTTATTTTATTTCAAATTATGTTACTAGATAGTTGATTTACATTATCTATTAGTAAATATAAGTGGCTATAAAGAAATAGTTTACCAATTTGAAGATTAAGAAATGAATTAAGAAATTATAGTTTTCCTCCAATCATAATTATCAGTATGGGAAAAAAGTTTCCGATGTTACTTTAGATAACTTTATGTAATGTTCATCGAAATGACATCGTTTTGGGTCGAAAAATTAAAAAAATTGAGTGATAAAGATTATTATAACCTTGAAATAAATTAAAATTACAAAAATATCATGATTTCCGTCCCAAAACGAATATTCGATACGACTCACAAACATATCGATATATATTGTGACATGTATAAAAAATGGTTTGTATTGGATGACACAATACTGTATTGTACGATATGATATATACCATATATCATACGATACAAAAACTAAATCAAAATTTATAATTTGTGGTGCAAAAAAATAAATAAAGATTTTATTTATGATTTAAATTTATAATATGTAAAAAAACATTATCAATAAGAGCTCTTTTTCCTTATTATCTTTTTTTCACTCTATTCCTATTCTCTCCCTTATCTTATTTTTCTCTCCCTCTCTTGAATACCAGCTCTTTTTCCTTATTATCGTTTTTTTTTTTTAATTTTCCTTTTCTTCTAATTCTTATCGCTAGAGAAATCTTCGATACTTGCTCTTTTTCTTTATTCTCCTTTTTTTTTCTTCTAATTTTCCTTTTCTTCTAATTTCTATAGCTACATTCTCTAAATTATTTTTTTTATACCAAAATTGGTATTCTCTCCTTTATCTTATTTTCTCTCCCTCTCTTCAGTACTCACTCTTTTTCCTTATTATCATTTTTTTTTCTGATTTTCATTTTCTTCTAATTTCTATCGCTAGAAAAATCTTCAATACTTGTTCTTTTTCTTTATTCTCCCTTTTTTCTCTAATTTTCCTTTTCTTTTATTTCTATAGCTACATTCTCTAAATTAGTTTTTTATTAAAATATCTTTTCTCTCCCTTATTTTATTTCTCTCTCCCTCTCTTCAATACTTGCTCTTTATCTTTATTTTCACTTTTTTCTAATTTTCCTTTTCTTCTAATTTCTATTGCTAGAGAAATCTTCAATATTTGCTCTTTTTCTTTATTCTCCCTTTTTTTTTCTCCTAATTATTATTTTCTTCTAATTTCTATCGCTATATTCTCTAAATTAGTTTTTTTTTACCAAAATTCCTATTCTCTCCCTTATCTTATTTCTCTCTCCCTCTCTTCAATACATTGCTCCTTTTTCTTATTAACACTTTTTTTCTAATTTTTATCGCTAGAGAAATCTTCAATACTTGGTAAGATAAAAGCAAATGAAATATTGCTTGGTCGACAAGTGATTTGTGGGTAGTGAATCACCGCACCAGTTGGAATATTTAAGTGACGTAATGCATTACATTACAAAGTGTAAGAATCATTGAATTCGAACGGCGGCTATTCATTATTCTTTATCTTACGATTTACATTCCTTTTATCTTTTTGATTATTCATTTATTATTATTTTATATGGCGCGTCATTGCACACATCACGCCGTATCCTATATCCTTTCCCACTTTCCATCTATTTTATTTTATTCTATTTGAGTGCCATTTCCACCTTTATTTTGGTTTTTATGTTTATTATATCGTAGAAAAAATGATTGCGTAATATTATAAAGATTTATTTTACGTGTCATATTTTATTTTATTTTTGTTTTAAATTGTGTGGGCCCCAATTGTGTATGTAAAAAAGTTTGTTGTGTTATGTTAAAGGAGGAAATGAAAACCCTTACTTTATAATTTATTTTTGTTGAAATAATTCCTGAAAAAAATAAAGATTTCACCGAGCTTACAAAAAGAAATTTGAGTTATTTAATAAGAAATAGAAACAAAAAAAAGCTAGCCGTGAGAGTTATAATTCATAAAAATTATTTCGTGAAGATAAAATAACTTATTTTTTTAAGATTCTCGTGTCATAAAAATAAAATATTTATTACATTAGGATCATAAAAATATAGGTTTGTATTTCCTGCTATCAATGTATTTACTACATTAGAATAATAAAAGTTATTTACATTCATTCATCGAGCTTAAAATTATATTATTTTAGAGCGAAAATTAAAATATTTTTATAATTATAATTTTTTCATAGTTATAATAATATTTTTTATTCTAATTTTTAAATTTTTCACTACTAAAAACATTATTTCATCATTTCAAAATAATAGTAACATTTTTTAAACATTTTAAGGATTTATCATCTATCATTTAACATGACCAGAAAAACTTTCTTATACTCACAATAATTTGTGGGACCCACAACAAAAAAATAAAACTCTGCCTACAAATATTTATTTAACATTTTTTAAATATTTTAAGAGGCAAAATAATTTTATGAATATTTTACAAAGGAGCAAAATATCCTCTTATCCGAAGTGAAGCAGCATATCGAACACGTAATCCCTCACATAATCTCGTACACAAAGACCTTTTTAGCCTTTCACACTGTTTCTAATGTTTTGATTTCACGTGTAGCTTCCTTATGACCAGGACCTGCTTTTCCCTTCGAACACGAATCACATTCATTCACCAATCATCCACGAAAACAAATAAGAACAATTTTTTTTTTTTCTCTCCTTAACCCCCTCTTATTTTTAATTATTATTTTCCCGGAAAATTTCTAACTTTCCATGATTGTTCTGGTTCTATGATGCTCCCCCACTTCGCCCTTATATAATACTTTCCCTTTCACTTCTACGCCAAATCAATTCACACCCATCTTTCTTCTTCGCCCAAAGTTTCCACCTTTGCAATCAATTCACCCTTCTTCTAACGTTTCTTCACCCATGGCCACTTGTGTTGATTCTTCAGCCCCACTTTCCCGGAAGCCAAACGGGTCCCAACCCGATGATCATTCTTTCAACTACGTTCAATTTTGCTGTCCCAGTTTCTCTGATCGTGTTACCTCCGTGCCCATTTGCAAGAACCGTGACAAGGCCTTGCACACGCATGCTGTTGTGGAGGAATTGGAGAATGATGATGTTGAGGGTGAGGTAGAGGTTGATCTGTGGCAGAAGATGCAAGAGGAGGCAAGGTTAGATGTAGATAAGGAACCGATTTTGTCTAGCTACTATTTCAGTTCTATTTGCTCTCATAAATCATTGGAAAGTGCTTTGGCCAATCAACTCTCTGTCAATTTGAGCAGTTTCAGCCTTTCTAGCAGTACCCTTTTTGATCTTTTTAAGGGAATTTTAGTGGATGATCAAGATATTATGGCTGCTGTTAAGGATGATCTCAGAGCAGTGAAAAAGAGAGACCCTGCTTGCATAAGTTATGTGCATTGTTTCTTGAATTTCAAAGGTTTTCTGGCATGCCAAACTCATAGGGTGGCTCACAAATTATGGTTACAGGGGAGAAAGGTTTTGGCAGTGTTAATTCAGAATAGAGTTTCTGAAGTTTTTGCTGTGGATATCCATCCAGGAGCTAAGATTGGACGTGGGATTTTGCTTGATCATGCAACTGGGCTTGTGGTGGGAGAGACTGCAGTGATTGGGAACAATGTGTCCATTTTGCATAATGTGACATTGGGAGGAACTGGTAAGGCTTCTGGGGATAGACACCCAAAAATTGGTGATGGGGTGCTAATAGGTGCAGGAACTTGTATTTTGGGTAATATTAAGATTGGTGATGGGGCTAAGATTGGTGCTGGTTCAGTTGTGTTGAAAGAAGTGCCACCAAGGACTACTGCTGTTGGAAACCCAGCTAGGTTGCTAGGAGGAAAGGATAATCCAATCAAACTGGATAAGATGCCTAGCTTTACCATGGATCATACTTCATATATTTCTGAGTGGTCTGATTATGTTATCTAGAGTTTAGTTCTCTTAACATGTTTTAAAAACTTGTATTTAGATAGGGAGTTCTTATTTGTTATGCTAGAGAGAATCCAAGTTCTCCTGTTAGCAAATGAGTGCTATTTTAGCTGTTGTAGTAGACAGGCAAAAACAACTGCATGTAGCCGTTTATGCATTTGTTGTTGTAAGGTACTAGAACCACCCCTTATATAGTATATGAGTTTGGCTTGTTTTGCTTACGTTTCCTTTCTCATTGTTTTCTGCTTGTCCTTGTTGAAAATTCAATTAGTAATCTCTATTAGTTGCATTGATTGTGGATAAAAGCAATATAAAATTTAGCACATGAAGAATTTATTGGGATGATATCTTAGTTATTTGCCCTGTATTATTATACAAAGGGTTTAGTTGAGGATCTTTAATTCAGCAAGTGATATGTTGAATTATCCATAATTTTTCAACTGAGTTGTTTGTATTTGTACTTTCTAGTTAAACTGTTCCCTGTTGGGGGTGGCAGCTGTTTTAAGGGGAATCATTCTAAACATTAAAAAAAAGTTTTTTTTTTTTTTGTTGGCACCTCAAAATAACCATGTAAGTAAAAATTAAAAGAAGGGTTTTATAAGAGTTATGTTGTAGAAAAAGTGATTGTGTTATGTTATAGAGATTCGTTTTGTGTGTCAGAGTTTTTTTTTTTTTTTTTTGCTACGGGTCTCACAAAATGTTGTGAGTGTGAGAAAGTTTTTCTGATCATGTTAAATGATAGATGATAAATCCTTATAAGAAATATACTTTTCTGTAACACATAATTTGAGAGTTTTCAAATGAAAGGTAACTGGACTCCACAGTAAAGAAAGTCCACTTGGCCGCCATTTTTTAATGTTAGGAAAAAAGCCAACATAATCAATGATGGAAAGAAGAATAAAATTCTAATTAACAGAAAGTTGTATTTTCAACTCTTTCACGGTCAAATTTAGGGCCTTTCCTTTCCTTGATAGTTACATGAATTTAGCAAAGATTTCAAAGATTTCACTATCTAAGTGCATAGGTTTTAGAGAAGTTATTAAACAGTAACTGTGATGATAAGCAGTACGACCAACTTGACCAAAAAAGAACTAGTTTGATTTGATCCCATTTTGAAGGGACTTTGTTATTTATATACTATCATCTTCACACTTTTAAATGAAACAATTTTGTAACATACTCATGTCTATTATACATTTATTCAAGCTTATAAAATATAACTGCCTCCCTCAACCTTACCTTAAAAGCATAAGGTGCCCATAGTTTTGATCCTTGGTTTTCCAGAGATGCCCATAGTTCTGCGTTGAACAAGACTCTTGAGAAGACGTGAGTGCCTGGGTAGTATAGGATTCTATTCCTACACAAAGCAAGTTGCATAATGCTCTGGAAGCCAATAAACTAATAAATAATGACACGGGCAAGTATGAATTATGATGCTCTGATTTGATGGTCATTCTAGAAGCATAACAAATCCATAGGCGGTTCGAATCTCACCAACACCATCTGGGGAGGGGCATAAGTACCGTAATAAGTACCGTAATCTTTGGGCTCGCACCCGACTCTGGATTAGTCCCATAGACGGCTCAAAGAGTCGAACCTGTGGGGATACCGGAGGTTCTGATTCGTCTCAAAGAGGTAATTAGGATCAGTTTCCAAAAAAAAAAAAAAAAATCTATAGATGATAGGAATTAAGGGACTCTTACAAGGTAAGAAAAGAAAACAATAAACATGTCCATGACAAAATAATGCAATGAATCTGCCCTCTTGGCAATTTTATTGTGAAAGAAGCTTCCTCAAAGATATAAATGATATTAGTTTCATTCACTTGGCTTATATCTAGATTTAACACAAGGTTTCCATCCAAGGGTCTAAGAATACCTGCCATGATAACAATTACAATTACCAAATACACATCAGAATTCCAAACTATTAGTTGTATATAAAACATGATTATTTAATATATAGAAGATTCTAATTATATGCTAATTCAAAGTGAAATTTTTCACCGGTTTAAATCCATAAAATAATCTCTTGACAAAAAGTATAAGGATAGAATTGTGTATAACGATCGTTGTTACCCTACCCTCGCTAGTTGAAATTTAATGGGAAGTGATTTTTTTTACCCATGTATATTTAGGGTGTGCATATATGATAAAAAATATACCCTTTTACAAACCACAGGGGCATAACACGCGTTATAAAAATTCAAAAAAAGTTCAGGGGTATAAGTTGATTTTGGAATAAACCAATTCGACATTGGTTACACTTTTACCATTTTAATATATAAAGAAGATTCTAATTATATGCTAATTCAAAGTGAAATTTTTCACTGGTTTAAATTTATAAAATAATCTCTTGACAAAAGTATAAAGATAAAGTTGTGTATAAGGATTGTTCTTATCCTACCCTTGCTAGTTGAAATTTAATGCGAAGTGATTTTTTTTTACCCATGCATATTTAGGCATGCATAAGGCAAGCACAAAAGATTCATCTATAAGCCTTTTGGGCCTTCATATAACACATCCCTCTCAAGTATTTATCCACAAATATGAATCAGGATCTTCATATTGTGCCCTCTTTGACTTTCCATTCAAGAAGCATGAAGTCAGAATTTCATGGCTTCATCTCAACGCTGCTCAAAATTGATAAAAATTGTATAGTAAAAAAACAGAACGAACCACAATATGAAACCAGGAACTCAATCTAAAAGTTGATTAGATTACTAAAAGCTTGTCCTTCAAACCAATTAGGAATCATAACAATCTTAATCTAAACTCAAATTAGTACCGCAACACAAATCAAACCATGTCTAATGTCAAATTATCCAACAAGTCGAGAATGTACCATAACAAACCCAATAGGCCAAGCCTTAAATTAACCAACAATACCTCATCGTCGCAACCAGTATATATATCAACTGGAAACTTATAACTAGGTTTTATTTTTATTTTTTAATTCGAATGGAAGATAATTAGTGAAACCCTTTCAAAAATCTAAAAATGATCCTAAAAAATCAAATGAGGTTTACGAGTGAATTATGCATAGGAGAGAATGAAATTAAATCCAACAGCATTTCAAATACGCTCATCCTAAAACAATTATTCAAAGTTAGTTGTGCAAAATACTAACAACTCAAAAAAAATTATTTTACTTCCTAAATTAAAAGATGACAAAGGTTAACATTAAAAAGACGAACTCCTAATATTTACAAGAAAATTAAAATATAAAATAAAATACTCACAAGTCAAAAATAATAGTAACGATGCAAAAATAATAATAATATTTGTAGGCCAAATAAAAATAAAAATAAACAAATTTTTTTCCAAAACAGAAAACATAAAAATCAAAGGTAAAATTATAAATATTTACAATTTGCCATGATTCGGGCTCATACATATATCCTAAGTGCAATCTGAAATAAAGTCAAGTAAGTTTCAAAAACATATAGGTGTGAATAAATTAATTCTAACTAATTAAAAAAATTTAAATTGTAAAAATGGATTAGAAAAGCCAGGACAAGTAAGATCATGAATAAAACACTGAAAAAAAAGAAAAAAAAAAAGAAAAAAGAAAACAGAAGTTAAGCAACTCTATTGGGCCAACCAAAAGGACGCGAAGTTTTTTCTTCTTTTTCAAATTTTTTTGATTTTTTAAATTGGTGATATATTTTTTAAATTTTTAATCATTTTAATATTTTCCTCAATTATATTTACTTGCTTATTGCCTATCCAATTCTTTTTTCTCTTTTAGTCTCTTTTTTCTAAAACTATATTCTGCATTTCTGCCTTCTTATTATTTAATCAAAACAAGATCTAACTCACCACATGTCAAGCCCAATATTCAAGCCCCCATGCAACCACATAGACCCAAGCCCAACAAAAGTAATTTCTAACCGTTATATTATAGGGTAAAACACTTCTTCTACAACAGAGGAAGAGGTTTTTTACAGCCATAGACTCATAACAATTTAGGGTTTTATAATTCTCATTCAACATGAGAATTCAAATTTTCCTACACACCCTTCGATTTTCGTGCTGACATAGGTCCTACATATAATTTTTTCTAACACATGGGTCCCACATGCTTTTATCTTTACAACATGAGATTTCAATTCTCCTTCAACATGAGAATTATAAAACTCAACAATTTATGCCATATTAGTTTTATTTTTATTTTTCAAAAAATATAGTGGGTCCCACATTTGCTTCTCTCTGCTGCAAAATCTGATCCTCTGCATTGACAACAGAGGTATAAAGCCCTATATTATATCCTATAACTCTCAAGCAAAACGCAGTGAACTGAGATCAATTATTTGTATCAAGTGGCAATCTCAGAAGGATGGACACGAATTTTTTAAAAAATTAGCATGACGGACACACATTGGACACCATACAGTCAACATTTTGGGACACCTGGTCAACGTTTCAACACGTTTTTTCGACACGCAGTCAACTTTTTTCGACACGCGGTCAATGCTCCGACACGTTTTTTTTAGTCTTAATTTTATTTTATTAACTAAATATAAAAAATCATTTATAAATCAATTTTTTTCTGTTATGAAATTTGACATGAAAAATTAACAAAGTATGAAAAATCATTTTTGTTTATATTTATATTATGAAATTTGAATATTTGATTGGTTATATAACTTATTATGGACTGTTATATGTATTAAATATAAATTATATTATATATATTAAGAATTTTATTTAATATCAAAACGTGTCATAACGTGTCGAAATATGACATTTTTTAGAATTAACGTGTCGGCGTGTCATGTCGTGTCATGTCCCATGTCGGTGTCGGTGCATCATAGGTGGCAACCATCGGATGCGGAGTGTAGAAGCGTTGTGTGTGAAGTGACGTGACGTGAGTGAAGTGATTGTGAAGACGTGAAAGAGCCTGAAACTGAAGGCCTAGTGATGGAGACTTATTTCCATGGTCCCGAATCATGTAGTCCACTAGTATTATAGGGGGCAAAATGGGAAATGAATTAAAAATTAGGGGCAAAATGAGAAATGAGTGTGAGTGGGAGAACAAAACTATTCAATGGTCCACGACGTAGTGAAGGGTATTTGTGATATTAAAAAATAATTTATGATATTATAGAAGAAAATTATTTTAAAAATCCATTTTTTTTTGTACAAGAAAAATCCATTTTAACAAATTCATTTTAAAATTCCATTTCCGATAATTGTGTATAATTACGATTTTATCACTAGTTTAACATTATTGACACATTTCCCCAAAATCACCAAATTTGTAATTTGACTCTAGATAATTCCCATAATCATTTTTCTTGGTTCTAAATGAATCTTTCAACATATATTAAATTTTACAACAGTTATCTCATTTATGAGTTTTTCCGGTAATTGCATAACAACATTTTTTATCTGGTAAATTCCACTATTCATTATTTTTCCTAAACGTTTCTTTCAACTCCAAATTTCGTTCTGAATCAAATTCCATCATTATTTCCACCAAATAATATCTAATTATCCAATTTCACATGCTAAGCCCATTAGTATTTCTTTATATATTGTACTCTCCTGAATCAATTCAATATACAAACTTATTCTATGTTCCTCTTATCTTTTATTATTTTACATGGTATCAAAGCCTAACTAGAAGAATCCTTATCCGCCTTTCTTTACTCTTTTTCATAATTGTAATATGGTAGTAGAGAAATATCATCATTTGTGAGATATTGGCTCTTCATTGATTTTTTTTTTTGATTTTCTTTTATGGCTTGTATTTGGCCAATTTTATTTTATTCCTACGTATTTTTGAGGTGTTATTCAAGTATGACTTGGCTTGTCTTTGATTTATTTTTGCCATTGTTTGATTTTATTTTAACCTCCCATTCAGGGGGAGATTTTTTCTCCGTTGTTGTCGGGTCCGCGAATCATTTGAGTTACATTAGCTCTGGCGGCTTATATTTTCAGTTGCAACATGTGGGGCGCTCCACCATAGATGGTAATCCCTGAGTATGTGGGCCACAAACAAGATGGTAATTCTGTGGGTGAGGTACATGGGAGCCTTGTATTATGGGTTGCAGACGTGCTTAATCCCTACCTTTTATTCTCTGGCAGTAGGATGCGTACACACATGACATGAACATATGCAGCATTGCACACTCATTTGATATATTGCATGGCATGCTCATTTTATATACTGCATTATTTACTGCTATTAATGGCCCGGTATAGCCATTCCCTTTATTTTGTTATTAATTTGCTTCTTTATATACTGTCTGCACTATTTTAGAACTTATATTATACCTGTAAGTGAGCTTGGGGTGGAAGATTCCTTAAGGACCCTTGTCTTACTGAGATCTCTGTTAGAAATCTCACCCTTTTTTTGGGGCACATTTTCAGGAGATGGCGTTCGTGAGACGGGCACTGATAGAGGCAAGAGGCCAGCATAGAGATTTCATTATGTTATGAGTCATGTGTAACACCCCGTGTATACCCGGTTTGTTAACATACTATCGTATTAAGCCACACTTAATTTAAAAATGCGGAATATCTTTTTTCTTTCATTCAATTATGACTTCATTATACTTAGCCAAGTTGATTACTTAATCATTCTCATAAAACATCGCATGCATGATATTGCAAGAGACAACTAACTGAAATACCTCATAATATAAATAACAGTGAGTATCTAAAATCACGGATCTACAACACGTAGTCCAGACATAATCCTGATACATTATTACAACTCGAATCTAAAATAAGACATAGTCAAAACAATGCGGCATAGACAATCCCCATACTCACCAAATGAGGCAACAAAGCCCAACAACAGTCTTAACAGCAACAACATAATATTAACTGAAGCTAAAAGCATAATAGCAATAGACATAATCCAGCATCCAAACATGTCAGCAAATAAACAGCAATATCAGCTAAGCTCCGGCTTCCTGCCGCTGGAGGTACCAACCCCCGCATTACCTGAACCTGAAATGGTGCCCCAAACGTGGGTTGAGATCTCTAAAAAGAAATCTCAGTAAGACAAGGGGTCCTCAAGGATCTTCCACCCCAAGCTCACTTACATGTGCAATATAAGTTCTAAAACAGTTTACACAATATATATAAGTTCCAAAATCAGAGTAATGCACAGATAAACATGTCATGTGTGTCAATATAATCTACTGGCCAGAGAAATGCAGGAATACGTCTATTACCTACATATAGTGCAAGACGCTACTTGCATCAACCCCAGTCTCACCATCTTGTATGACGCTACATACTCAGACTTACCGTCAAAGTGGAATAACACATGCATATTATAAGGCCCTTACACATAACAGTTCAACAACATTCCAATCATAAAGTGTGAAAACACAACATGCATATAAACCATCCCCCATGGGACATGGTGGAACCAATAATGGCTAAATAGAGGATACAAAAGCTTACCTCGCAAGCTAACTATCCAAAACAAGGTCCACACCAGCTCAAAGTCCACAAATAGCAAGGTCACAATCTGTTTGGGCCACTAACAATATCAACATTCATACTCTACAAGCATATAACATAAAGACTACGCCTTTCCTTTACGGTTCACGTCTTTAGGCTTCTCATAAAGCCTTAAGCCCTTAAACACTTAGGTTTTGACTTAACAAGTCATTACAGAAGCTCACACTGACTAATCATTGGTCCACAAACCCAGAAAAACATTCTGTATGAACAGTACCTTCACTGTTCCCGAAAACCCAGAACATCTGGATATATGTCGGGGGCATATCCGGATATAAATATCCGGATATCCAAATCCCCATATCCGGATATAAATATCCGGATATCAATATCCGAATATTCACAACCAAATATCTGGATATTTCGCGACAGAACACAGATTCTGTATTTCGCCAAAATCCACCAAAGATCCAACATTTACCAATTCTAAACGTTAAAGCATGCATCTTTAAGCTCATTTAGGTTATCTAACACGTTGGTTACTTGTTTAGTTCATTAAACATGGCAAGACTCCACATTTACACATTAAAACTCAAGATCAAAGGTGATGAAGCTTACCCAAGCTCAAAACAGAGGTACAAAGGCTCATGGAGCTCACCAAATAGCTCAACAAACTCAGACTTTCAAGGCACACGAAAATGGTATACCAAAGGTTTGTTCTTGCACCAAAATATGACTCCTTGGCACCACAAATGCCAAGCCAAAGGTGCACACACTCACCCAACTCAGAAACTGCAACCACAACTCCTCTCACAGCAAACCCAAACCAGCAAGAAGCACCCTTTACCCTCTCACTCACACCACCAAGTGTTTGCTCAACAATGGAGAAGGAAATTCTCAAGAGAGGAAGAGTTTTGTTGATTTTCTCTCAAGAAAAGAAGGTGACCAGCATGGGAGTGTGAAACTCAGAATAGGAGACACGTTGGAACTAATACATGCCTAGAGTTTTGTGCTAAAATGCACTTATATAACCACTAAGAACAAAACACGCAGTATTAGCAATAATAGCTACGCTTAGTATTTTAATCCCAAACTTTGGAATCTTAACCTACTCATTTTTCTAAGATTTATCATATTTTTATTTTATTTTTTGGAGCACCTTTCCGGTACGCACTTTTCCATAGCCAGTATCAGTTCTGGAATCAGTTCTCATTATTTTGACTTGAAACTTGTATATTATGATTATTCATTCTTCCATGATGAGACTTTATTATGACTAGACTTAATGGATTACGTTGTTATTTGAGGTGAGCATAGGGGTTGTCTATGCCATTATTAAATAATCTGTTATTTGTTGACTTGAGTATTTGTTTTGTAGCACCATGTGCTATGGATGCTTTGAAATTATTATTTATGAGTACGGGGTATTAAAGATTTTATTTTAGCATTGCAATTACATAAGGGTTGTTATTAAAAGGAAAGTTAATCCACCATGAGGATTAGCCTTGTTTATTTGAAGAAAATAGTATATTGCTTCCGCGACTAATTATTGCAAGTTGCGTTTTAAATATCATTTGTATGTTAGTACATCGGCTGCAGACGAGGTGTTACACAAAATCTCTCCCGTAAAATGAGAGACTTAAACTCTTATAATTTAAGTGGGTATAGTACATGAGGGCTAAAAATTTATCCCTAGCAGCCTAGCCTATGCACTTGTGCTAATGCATTGTTGCAAAATCGGAGTCTTGCTATATTGAGATAGAGAACAACTATCCACCATTTTTGCACCCATTTTAGAGAAGAGAAAAATGTTTGTCCTTTTAAATGACATAGCTTATGTTATTTCACTTTCACAAAGAGATGAAACCCACACATTTATTTTTT
>JAVKPL010007895.1:0-31529 GCA_032173675.1 Gastrolobium villosum | reverse complement strand
TCCAAAGTCAATGGGAAATTGTTGGTGAATCTGTGTATAAGGTGGTTTAATGATTGTTTTCAATATCCTGATAAAGTGAAGGAGATCAACAAGACTTTTATTTGTTTGATTCCAAAGACTGATTGTCCTGAGAGTATGAAGGATTTTAGACCCATTAGCCTTTGTAATGTTGTTTATAAAATCATTATTAAGACTGTGGCTGAAAGGTTGAGAGGATTGATGCCTAGACTGATTTCCCCTAATCAAAGTAGCTTTATTAAGGGGAGACAAAGTGCTGACAATATAATTGTTGTCCAAGAGGTTATTCACTCTATGAGAAATAGAAGAGGCAGTAAAGGGTGGATGATGATAAAGGTGGACTTAGAGAAGGCCTATGATAGGCTTAGTTGGAGCTTTGTGGTGGAGACTCTCAAAGATCTTGAGCTTCCTGAATCTTTGTGTAATCTGATTTCTAGTTGTATTTCATCTAATTCCTTCCAGCTCCTTTGGAATGGTGTTGCTACTAGTCAGATTATCCCAGGAAGAGGAATCAGGCAAGGGGATCCCCTGTCCCCTTATTTGTTTGTCCTATGCATGGAGAGGTTAGCCCACCTTATCAAGGTGGTTGTGGAAGCTAAAGCTTGGAAACCAGTGATGATTAATAAGAAGGCCCTCCTATTTCGCATCTTTTCTTTGCGGATGATATCATTTTGTGTGCGGAGGCTAGCTTGGATCAGGCCCAGGTGATTAACCAGGTCTTTAGAGTCTTTGCTGAGGCTTCTGGTCAGAAGGTGAGTAAGGAAAAGACAAGGATTTTCTTCTCTAGGAATGTGTGTTTTAACAAAGCTAGAGAAATCAGTAACTGCTTGGGTTTCAGTACTACTTCTGATTTAGGAAAGTATTTGGGAGTTCCTTTGAATCATAGAAGGATTTCCAAAAGCTCCTTTCAACATGTTTTAGATAGAGTGCATAGAAGGCTTTCCTCTTGGAATCAGAATTCCCTTTCTTTGGCTGGAAGAGCAACTCTTGCTAAGGCAGTTTTGGAAGCCCTCCCAGCTTACACTATGCAGACTGTTGCTATGCCAATTTCTGTTTGTAGGGAGGTGGAGAAACTCACAAGAAGTTTTTTGTGGGGATCCAGCCAGAATGCAAGGAAAACTCACCTTGTTAATTGGAATAAAGTCTGTCAACCGAAGCTGCATGGGGGTTTGGGTCTTAGAGATCAGGTCAAAGTTAATAAAGCTTATTTTATGAAGCTTGGGTTTGGCCTCATTAGTAATTCTGATGACCTGTGGGTGAGAATTCTGAAAGCTAAATACAAGGTGGGGGAGGCCTTAATTCCTAAGCTCACTATCTCCAGGAATGTTTCTAATACCTGGAAAGGTATCCAACAGGTTTGGAATCTTGTTCAAGATGGTGCCAAGATACTTTTGGGTGATGGCAGGAATATAGACTTTTGGAGGGATAGCTGGATCACTAATGTTGGTAGATTACTAGATAATTCTCAGGTGGAGGTGCCAGAAATTTTTTCTAACTGGAAGGTGATTGATTGTGTTCTGGAAGAGGGGGGCTGAAATCTGGAATCTTTTGAATCATGTTCTGCCTGAGCATATTCTTAATGCTATTTCTGCTGTCTCTCCTCCTCATGTTGAGAATGATAGGGACAAAGTTATTTGGAGGCATTCATCCTCAGGTACTTTTACCATTAGCTCTGCTTACTCTACTCTTTGCAATTCTTTTATAAACCCTGAACCTGGTGACTGGAAACTGGTTTGGAGCTGGAAGGGCCCCCAGAGGATTAAAATTTTTTTGTGGCTTTTATTTGGTAATAGAATTCTCACTAATGCTGAAAGGGTGAGAAGGCATATGACAGATGATTCTAGATGTCCCAGATGCCATGGGATGCTGGAGGACAGAGAGCATATTTTTAGGAGCTGTAGTTGGGCTAAGGAGGTTTGGAGTCATTGGGTGGATGGTTCAGGTAATAGGCAGTTTCTGTCATTGACCTTTGATGACTGGCTGCAGTATAATCTGAAGTCCAAGACCAGGAACTGGCAGTTGAGTTTTGGCATGATCTGTTGGTACATTTGGAAAGAGAGGAATAAACTTATTTTTCAAAGAGCTAGTTTATCCCCTCATGAATTCTTTAAACAGGTTTCTTTGAATATCCTTAATGCTGTTGCGGCTAATGAGTTGCTTAGGAATTCTGGTTTAGACCTTGACCCTGTGAAGGAAGTTTGGGTTAACTGGAAGGCTCCTCCCCATGGTTGGATAAAAGTAAATGTTGATGGCTCTTGTAGGGATAATGGGTCTGATCTTGCTTGTGGTGGGTTAATTAGAGATGAATTTGGGGCTTGGAGGCAGGGATTTACCAAGAGACTTAGCCATGGTCCGGTTTTAATGGCTGAATTGTGGGGATATCTGATTGGGTTGGAATGGATATGGCATAACAATATCCATAATGCTATTTTGGAAGGTGATTCTTTGGTTGCTATACATTTGATTAAGGAAGGGTGTGTAAGATCCCATCCTTGCTTCTTTCTTGTTGATAGAATTAATACTCTGATGAATACTTTTTGGTATGTGAATATTATACACACTTATAGAGAAGGGAATCAGGCTGCTGATTGGATGGCTAAACTCAGGATTGATGATAGCAAGGATCTTCATTGGTTCGATGCTCCTCCGGATGGGTGTAGGGACCTTTTGTTAGAGGATTGTAATGGCCTTGTCTCGGCCAGTGTTAGCGTTGTGTAGTTCTGTTTCTGCTTTCCTTTGTATTCCAAAAAAAAAAATATATACTCCATGGGTAGAAACTTTCTAAAAGAAATAAAAAACAAGGCATAGTAATATGCAAATATACAAAAATTCCTTTTCACAATTACATGCAGTTGAGACTACAAAAATTCAAGTATTTTGTGGAGTTTATATTTGCAAATTATACATATATTTGTGACATTCATAGAGAATGACTGTACCGCATGTGCCACAATATATTTTCTGACATTCTAATGTGAAATGTCACTATTTATTGAAGCATTTTTTAAAAGTTATAAATCACCACAATATGTTACACTTTATGGAGTTCGTTAGCCTCCACAAAATTATATCACATTGTGGCAATTTTCTAGAATGCCACTAAAAAACCTGCAGTAAAATCCTTTTTTTTTTTTGGAGTGTGAAAGGGTATTTTCATCTTTGTGTTTAAGAATTATTTTTATATGTGCATAAAAAATATCCTAATCAAAGATTTAAGAGATTTGTTAAGCTTACCTGATTTTTTTTTTCTTTTTAATTTCAAAATTGCACATATTGCTTATATTTTGAAGTTTATAAATATGCTGGACCAAGCGTTTACATTTGCATCTATTATTAAGGAATTGCACCTATTATAAGTGTTATGGACGACTGCGATATCAAATCCATAAATCTTGAAAGAGATATTAACCAGATAAAAGCAACGATGCTTGTTAAATCAAACGTTGACTTATAGATTAGATAACTAAAAGTACTTGTCCCCCATAACCGCATTTAATATTGATAGCCGATAGGTTGTATAGGTAGGGATATTAAGTCAACAAATCTTAAGAGATACATGAACCAAATAAAGCTAATAAATTCGATATTTTTATTTTTAATTTTATATATGAGATTAATATTTCTTATATTATAGGAAATAAATTTTATCTCATACATACATAAAGTATGTGGAGTTCGTATTTTTTTCTCTCTTAATTATCTATATCCACCCTAAAACTACGTCGTTTTGTTTATTTATTTCCTTATATTAATTGATTTACCTTAGAATGAGTATTACTTCCCTTTTCTCTCTTCCTTTATTATCATTGATCCATCTTTGTGTGGTTATGATTTAGTAGCCGGAGATAAAATTATCTCAAACTGTTTGAAAAATAATAAGCTTATATATATATATATATATATATATATATATATATATATATATATATATATATATATATATATATATATATATATATATATATATATATATAGGGTATGTCATCCCAGAACTACATCATTTTGGGAGTTAGGGAAATTAATGAAGAATGTTCAATTATTTTGGCAAAAAAATTTAAATATTATTATTTTAATAAATAATTACGAAAATATAGCAATTTCGAAACTATCTACGAATCTATTGCAGTTATTCACACCCAAATTGAGTGTGATTATTCATGTCCAAATTAGACGTGACTCCCAAGGCATTCACGCCTAAATTAGGTGTAAATCATCTGGTGTTGACACGTGGCACAAAAAAATAATAATTTAACAGTAAAACTTTATAAGGCTCTAACTTTTGACTCGGATATCCGAATGAGGTAATTCTTTTTTTGATTCCACATAACTTTTCGAGATCTACGCAATGACAACTCATTTGATATATTTTATCTCTCACAAGCACAATTCAAATTTGCAACAATGATAATATAAAGATGGCACCAAAGTAGATTAACCCATCTATAAATAAGGATACTTAATGTCATATTAAAATATATACTTCTGCCAAGTGTTTGAAAAAAAATAGTGTACAAGTTTATTTATTAATTATTAAAATATATACAAATTTATATAATATTCTACCAAGTGTTTAGAATATTTATTTAATTATTTTCTTTATTAATACAGATTTTTCAAATTAACTTTTGAGTTTAAATCACAAATTTAATCTTTATTTTGTTTTTCTTATTAATAATAATTTTTTAAATTTTGTTGTAATACACTATATAATACAATTATTGCAAATTTGAATTGTGTTTGTGAGAGATAAAATATATCAAATGAGATGTTATTGTGTATATCTCGAAAGTTATATGGAATCAAAAAAAGAATTACCTCATTCGGATACCCGAGTCAAAAGTTATGCCTTTTCAAAGTTTTACGGTTCATAAGTTAACTTTTTTTTGCCACTGACTGCTATAGATTTGTAGATAGTTTCGAAACTGCTATGTATTCGTAATTATTTATTAAAATAGTAATATTTAATTTTTTTGCCCAGTTATTTTTATTTGTTTATTTATTATATGAATTTTATCAAAATACCCTTAATTAATTTCCCTAACTCCCAAAACGATGTAGTTTTAGGGTGATATGATATAACTTTATGTCATATGACATTAAAAAAGATAAACTTATATATATATATATATATGGGAAAAAAGTATCTAATGTTACTTTAGACAACTTTATCTAATGTTCATCGAAACGACGTCGTTTTGGGTTGAAAAATTAAAAAATTAAAATGATAAAGACTATTATAACCCTGAAATAAATTAAAATTACAAAAATACCATGATTTTCGTCCCAAAATGATGTCATTTCGATGAACATTAGATAAAGTTATCTAAAGTAACTTTAGAAAAAACAAACCTTATATATATATATATATATGGAGTAAGATTATTTGACACCAATGTCAAACTAAAAACTTTGACACAATTTTTTTTATACTTTTGACACTAAAGCTTAATCATAGATCTAATGGTTATAATTTATTGGGTCACACTTATTAATTCCCAATAAATTATAATCATTGTATTGAAGGAAATCAACCATTAAGACTTGATGTCAAACTTCTTAGTTTGACATTAATATAAAATGATTCTCTCATATATAGGGATAGATTATTTTACCTATATTTTCTCACGCCTACATTACCTATCACTCTCCAACACCATTAAATTGGGTGTGCATGTCAACCATTCTGTTTCTTGGCACTATTTCTAAAAAAAAATAATAATTATTTTTTTTTGCCTTGGAACAGTTTCTGAGAAAAAAAATATGTTTGATAACATAATCTATTTTTATTCCGAGAACGAGAATTGTGTTCAATAACAAGAGATAATAGAATAAAAAATCATTTCTATTAAGCATAATTTTTTTAATCATCACTTTCTTTTTCATATGATGTGGTGGCGGTGGTTGTGGCATCATGGTGGTGGTGATGACAGTGATTGCAACAATGATGGTGGTGATGGTGGCATGGTGGTGGTGAAAATGGTGGCGGTGGTGACAGCGATGATGGTGATGATAGTGGCGGTGGTAGTGGAGGTTTTGATGGTGGTGGTGCGACGATGGTGGAAGTGGTCGTGTCGGGATGATGATGATGATGGTAGTAGTGGAGAATGATTGAGAGAGACAAGTGTTTCTCATTTTATGCCCGAAAATATAAAAAAATATAGATTTTTTTATTCTTTTTTCTGTTCTTCAGCACAAAAATTGAACCAGTGCATTCTCGGGAACAAAAAAAATAAATCGATTTTGTCAAACACTATTTCTATCCATTTTTGTTCCCGAGAATAAAAATTGAAAAAAAAATTAATTCAAGGAAGGTTGTCATACACACCTTTAGAATCTCAAGAAGACAGAGAAATGATAAAGATTAGTTGAGGATCTTATCTAATGGTGTTGGAGAGTGAAAAATAAGGTTGGAATTAAAAAAGATAGATAGAATAATGAATCCCACATATATATATATATATATATATATATATATATATATATATATATATATATATATATGGGTTTCCACACACACACATAAAAGTGCGTGGAATGCATATTTTCTTTTTTCTCTTTCTTTCCATAGATAAAATCTCTTACAACATAAGACCATTAGTCCATATATATATATATACATATATATATATATATATATATATATATATATATTGAGAAAAAAAAAATTCTCAAGTCACTTACGTGAGATATATTGATCTCCGTCTACCCCAAAATTACGTCATTTTATTTATTTATTTTTTTATATTATTTTATTCACCTTTGAATGGTTATGATTCTCTTTTTCTGTCTCTTCCCTTATCACCCTTAATTAGTCTTTGTACGGTTATGATTTAGTGGACAGAGATAAAGTTATCTCAAGTGACTTGATAAATAATAAGCCTATATATATATGGGTTTATCATTCATCATTTAACATGACCATAAAATTTTTTCTATACACACAACATTTTGTAGGGCCCGCAACAAAAAAAAACTCCGGCACGCAAAACGAATCTCTATAACATAACACAATCACTTTTCCTACAACATAACTCTTTTAAAATCCTATATATATATATATATATATATATATATATATATATATATATATAGAAAGTATTTCTCTAGTTTATCTCCAGTGAGCCCAAAACGATCGTTTTGTGATTGTAAGATTAGAAAATTATAATGATAAAGACTAATATAACCCTGCAATAAATTAGAATTATAAGAATACCTTGATTATTATAATTATATATATATATATATATATATATATATATCTAAAGTTGTTGTACGTGCAACAATAACAGGCTATTAAGCACCGACACTTCAAAATCCCTTACGTGTCGTGTCCGACACTTCCTGATACTCACCGACAATCCGACACTTCCCGACACTCCAATACTCATTGCAAAAACTCAAAAAATGTTCAAAGCTTACGTTGCGTTGTATTTTTCCAACTATTAGATTCATTGGATTACGATTACTATTTTATTGAGTTTAATATAAATATTTGAGATATCTTATGTTTCTTTGCAAAATTGATGGGTATTATAAGTTTAACTTTAGTTTTTTTGTTAAATTATTGAATATTAAATATAATATACATTACATAAATTAAAAATATTATAGAATATCAAAACGTGTCCTAACGTGTCGAAATTAACATTTTTTAGAATTAACGTGTCGGAGTGTCGTGTCGTGTCGTGTCGTATCTCGTGTCCCGTGTCGGTGTCGGTGCAACGTAGATGATAGGTGTATGGTTATGATTCTCCATATTTAATGTGTTCACCTTTTGTATGATTGTGATTCCCCACATTAAAAGTTTTAACCAATATATATAGAGAATTTGTCACTACTGCTCGTAAAGCAGTTGCAGAAAAATTGAACATATATATATATATATATATATATATATATATATATATATATATATATATATAGTGGCGAACTTTATTTACGTGTGCATATTTAGTCCAAATATTTAGTGGAGGGGGTTTGAGGGTAGTGCCTTTGAAAAAAAAATTAAACAAAGTTTTAAATGCTTTAAAAAATAAAAGAATATAAACAACAAAGAATTTATATCTCTCATGTTACATGAACCAAATTTTTTGTCATGTTAAGAAAAAGACAAGACCAGTTCATTGAATAATTTGTTATCTCACTTTATTTAATATTATATAACTTGCCTTTTTCTTAACATGACAAAAAAATTCGCTCATATAATTTGAGGGATATAATTCTCAAATACCAAAAGAAAAGAAAACTTCGACTTAACATAAAAAATAGTGATCAACTTAATGATATAAAACCACTAAAACATAAACAGTAATTAAGATGTGTTCCTTCCTTAGTATCTGGCTTTGTATTCCTCGCAATGTAGCTACTAAAATTGCTCATTGAGTGACATTCCTAATTAATTAAAAATTATATCTCTTCTTTACTAAAAAATGTGTGATCAAATTTATATGTGCACTTGCACACATTGGCAACCAAATAGGTCTCCCACTATAAAATCATTTATGCAGTCGCTTTACGTGCAACAATGACATGTGTATGGTTATAATTCCTCATATTTAATGCTTTCATCCTTTGTATGGTTATGATTTCCTGCATTTAATATTTTCAAGTATATATATGGCAAGTATTTGATTGTTGCACGTACAGCAGCTGCAAAAATGTAAACCCCTTATATATATATATATATATATATATATATATATATATATATATATATATGAGTTTAGTAGGTGTACTTTTAAATAACACAAGTTATGTCCTTTTATCAGTTTTAACTATGCATTCCCGTGAATAGGGAAAAAAGTATAACTTTTAAAGTTATATTTTTTTGCTCTTTTCAGAAGCTGTCTATTGACGTGGAAAGGGAAAAAAGTATAACTTTAATATTACGATTATGCTTTCCGGTAATGCATAGTTAAAAACTGCTAAAAGGACATAAGTTTGTTTCCTTTAAAATGACACTTATTTTTCCTTATATAAATATGTGTGTGTGTGAAAAATATTTGTCATTTTAAAGGATGTACTTTGTGTCATCTTAAATAAAATGACGTAATTTTGATTTATATTTAGTTATTTTTTATATTCTCTCTACTCTACAAAATTAGGAAAAGAGAGAAAGCGAATGAGATAAAATGTAAAAAATTATCAATTATATAGCAAAATGATACCGTTTCATCTAAAATGATAAATATTTTTTTGCATTTACATACATACATACATATATATATATATATATATATATATGGGATTTGCATTCATCATTTAACATAACACAAAAAAACTTCCTACACACATAATATTTTGTGGGCCCGGACTTTTTGAAGCAAAATAAAAAATTAAGGCACGCAAAACGAATCTCTATAACATAACATAATCACTTTTCTTATAACATAACTCTTATAAAACCATATATATATATATATATATATATATATATAAATTTATATAAAATCAATCTTATATATTTTTTTTTGAGGTAAGATCTTTTGACATCAGTGTCAAATTTTAATTTTGACACCTGAACTGATACTCGTTAGATAAAAAAATCATCGGCTCTGATTTGTAAGCATATAACACCATTGATATTTTTTGATTTAATAACTATCAGATGAGGTGTCAAAATTAAAATTTGACACTGGTATCAAATGATCATATATATATATATATATATATATATATATATATATATATATATATATATAGGGTCATGATCATTTTACACTAGTGTAAGTTACACTTTAAATCTTGACCATTGATCCCACTTATATCCAAGGGCTCTAATTTTTTTAGTAATGTGAGCCATTAGATACAAGTGGATCAATGGTCTAGAATGAGTGTAAGACTTCTAACTCTTACACTGGTGTAAGAATATCTTGCCCCATATATATATATATATATATATATATATATATATATTGAAACAAAATCTATCTTATAAGTTAAAACAGTTGAAACGGTTGCGGTTTGGAACTTTTACAATGGGCAAACAGTGAAACGGTAAACTCAACCGTGACAGTAAATACGATATGCTGTTGGAAATTTAATGCATGTCTGTTGAGGCCAGTTGTAGCTGAAGTGTCCACCTGGCGGTTGGGGTCCATCACCTGATTTTTCCCCATTTCCGAATGTTCCGTAACATCAATTTATTGCCTTCATGATTAATCAAAGAAAGGGCATTGCGATATGATATTTTCCGTTTCAATATATCTGCTTTTGGGGCAATTCTCGGGGGTGCCCACATGGAGGTCATAAAATGTATTTTATGCGTTTTCTATTTCTACCCCATATATTTCAAGTAATAGACTTTAGTTCCTCATTAAATTTTTTCACCTAACATCACCTAGTACCTTCACCCAAATTATAATTAATTTCCGGCCCTAATCTAAACATTCTGGATGATAAAAATAATAATAATAATAATAAAGTTAGGGCTACTTGCCTACTTTGGCTTAAACCGGACAAATCTATCCCAGAATATTTAGTTTTAGGAAAGGATTTTGTGGGGTTCAATCTTTAATCATTATCCTTGTCTACCATTGGTATCAATTGGAAAAGGAAATTATGGGAAACATGCATAATGTTAAAATGGAGAGTTTTAAAATAGAATCTGTAAATCAACGAAACAGACATGGTGGAGGGAGAAGAACCAGCCGCAAGGATTGTGCTGGAGGACATGACGATGGTAATACCAGCAAGAATGGAAGTAAAACACACTAGAAGCTAGGGATTTCTTTGTAAATACTTATCTTTTCAGGGACCCAGAAAAAAAATTTGTGGGCGAATATACTTTTACCATATGCCGTGGAATCATAGACACTTTCTCACCGGTGGAATCATATCATATACACCTTTTTCATAGTACTCAAATTTAATCAATTCGATCGTACAATATTAAATTTTACTTAGATGATTTTTTTTTACAATTCAAGTTCTTCACCGGTATCTTTCTCATTCAAGGAGCAAATAACACTTTTCTTCTCGCAATGTGAATTATAAAACTAAATATCATATTTCCTTCCTATACAATCTACAATGTTATAATTTTATATCAGCCGATAATATAACATCAATGTTTCTAAAAATAACATTAATATTATTCGTAGGCTTTTATTACCTATTTATTTGTACCTAAGAGAGAAAGATAAATCCAATGGTAGCTCGGTTGGCAACAGAGCTTCTAAGGATTTGTTCCTCCGGAATAAAGTTCAATGCACCCGCTGTTTCAATGAGGCCCTAACTTATAAGGCCGTATCCCGAGAAGAAGGTGACCGGAGAAGGTTGAATAAGAATACATCCATGTTATACCAAAAAAGAAAAGAAAGAGAGAAAGATAAAGTAAGATGGTTTGGCCATTCAGTATTCCTTTTCTTTACTTCCTTTCCTTTTTGGCAGTAAACCGTTCAAAATTTAAAAAATTGTAACTACTGCTATTTATAATTACTTTTTACACCTTCTATGGCTGGCCTCATAAAACTGCTATCAAGAAAAATAGCATGCAACGGTAAAAGAGGCTCTTAAAAGACAGGCTTTCGTTCTAGAGGAAATTGACATTGACAGGGAGGGATGACGCAAGTGTAAGTTAAATTAAGCATGACGTGAACTTAATATATATATATATATATATATATATATATATATATATATATATATATATTTTTCCATACTAACTTACGTATCTAATCACCATTTCATCAACATTTTCTCTCTCTTCATAAATTTTTTAACATTCTCTCTCTTTGATGTAATGATGATTAGATTGGTAGTAAGTTGGTAGTGGAAAATTTTGATAATAAAAATATTCTCCCTATATATATATATATATATATATATATATATATATATATAATATTTCAATAGATTTATCGTTCACTATTAGTTCAATTTGGATCGGGTTCAGAATTACAATTTTAAATTCTTCTCTCAAAAGATAATACTAGATAGGACGAAACTAATGCATTCACTCCGCCGGATTAATTTCCATGCGACAACTGAGCTACCGGTGACCTTGAGACTTTACCTCTTAAACTTCTCTTACAAATAATAAAGAAAGGAAGAATATATACACAACTCATCAATCTACCATTCTATCCGATATGTTCACGAGGAATTAATGAAAATTATTTATTTAAGAAAAAAAGAAGTACAGGATTTCTTGTTCTTAATATTTGCCAAAAAAGAAAATTAATATCACATGCTAGTTAAATAAATAAATAAAAACTACGAAAATTAAGGAAACAATAATACCCTTTTAACAGTGTGACAAGTTTCAGTCATATTAGAAACGGCACACCTTATTGGGCAATGAACCCGTGAGGGATTCAACAACAATAAGTATACTTTTACAGAAAAATGTAATCCACATGCATAATGACATTGATACCATGTTAGGAGATCTAAAATTTAGAGCAGCTCTTTTTTCTTTATTTCATTTTTTTTTCTTCTTCCTTTGTGTAAAATAAGATATATAACCTTACTTGAGAAAATCTGAAACTTTGAAGGTGCTTGCATCCTCAACATTGTTGATCCAACCAAACTTCTCCATAAAAGGGTTGGCCAAGGACTCTGGTGGGTAGTTATCAATGCACTCGTCCCAGGCATTTCTATCCCCCAGATCTCCCATTACCTCCCACAAACAGCTGTTGCATTTAAAGCCAGCACCAAAACTTATCATCAATACTCTGTCACCCTTTTTGAGCCTCTTCTTAGCCTCCATATACCCTAGCACATACCATAGGCTACTAGCTGATGTGTTACCAAAACGGTGCAGTGTCATTCTAGCTGGTTCAAGATCATATTCACATAGATCCAAGCTCAAACCAATGCCATCAATAACAGCCTTTCCTCCTGGGTGGAGGCAAAAATGATCAACTCCAGTCTTGAAGTTCAATGGGGATTTGGTGAATCCCACACTGGCAGATTTAGGGGAACTAGTTCTCTTCAGCCTCTTTATAAGGGACACAATCATGAACCTCAACAACTCCCTAGTTGGCAAAATCTTGGGTGATAACACCCTTAAATTTTCAACAAAAGCTCTCGTAGCTGCCTTGGGAAGATTTTTACCAAGGTAAAAACCAAGCCTACCCTGTTCATCTTCCTTTTGATTGCAACAAGTAAAGGCATCATCTCTAGCCCCATGATGAGTCCTCACCAAGCACTTTAATCCCAAGATAGCTCTGTGCTTTAAGGACCTTTTATTTGTCAGAAGAATGACACAGCCACCAGCACGGAACAAACAATTGGCAAGAATCATTGATCTGTCATTGCCAGAATACCAATTTGGACTGAGAGACTCAGAAGTCACCAAAAGAGCACACTTGTTCTTTTGGGACTTAAAAATGTTCCTAATAATGTCCAAAGAAATAAGGCTAGCACTGCAACCCATCCCAGTGAGATTAAAAGACTTTATGTCCTGCCTCATTTTGTAATGGTTAATGATTCGAGAAGTTAAGGAAGGAAGAGTAGAGAACATAGAAACATTTACCACAAGCACATCGATCTGTGAGGAAGAAATGCCTGACCTTTCTAGAAGCTTCGTAATGCTGTCTTGGAAAAACTCCTCCATCTCTGCGATCCCATCTTTCAATGTTGGATTTGCCTCACGACCTTCAATCACGTTTCTTGGGGCATAAGTTTCCTCCCCAATGCCTGAGCTAACAATGGCTTTGAGGACGAACTTGTACTCATTCAGACCCAACTTCTCGTTCCTTCCTATGATCTTACCACAACAATCAGTTCCAAGCTTTCTATCATCGCTTGGTTTGTAGCATTCGTAGTCCAATATGTAACACTCTTGGTCCCTTCTCTGATCAAACAACTTCCAGATCATGAAACATAAGTACAACATTGTAACAACATAAAGTATAGTGAGGAACTCCATTAAAGAGAGAGAAAGAAGGGAAGTACTAGAGAGAGTGGAGTTACAAAGAATTTGATGGGTTTGAAATTCAAACACACTACTTTATAAGAAATGAGGCTTAAGACCCAAATGTCAAATACTCAAAACTAAAGCTCAACCCCCAACAAACTTATCTCTTTGAAGGTTTCGTGTCAACCTTTATTACAAAGAAACAAAGCAAGCACTAGTCACACCTTGGGCATGTGTAAGAAAGAGTTTCCCTGGTCCTTAAGTCTCTACTCTATCAACATTTTTTTTCTTCAAATGGTTGAGATATATATATTATATTATAGACAGCTACTTTACACAGTGATAAAAAAAATATGCAGAAATTGTAGAATTCTAATTAAAACTAAATGAAAAGCCACTAATTATAATGCACAGGTAGTAGCTTACCCAATGTAGCTATCCACATTTAAGAATGAAGAAATTTGGTAGATGAGGGAAGAGAAGCCCATAATATTCACATAAAATTATAATATCTAGGTGTAAATATATATCTGGATTCTGTAGTGACTAAAACACAGATATGAAATGGGAAAAAGACAACTGTGTTTGGTTGTACGAACTGCAAGATATTAAAATTTGGTTAGGTAACAAATAAAATTTTCCAAAAGGACTAGTTAAAATAAAGAGAGCGTTGTGGTTCGTTTCATATATTATATTAATATGAGAGAATTACTCTCATGTTACCTAAGAGTAATATTACCCATAGTTTAAACTCGCCCTGAAGGTTCGTACCTCGCTGATTAGCATTTAATAGCAATAAAAATCTCTTTAGTTAAGGTAATTACTATTAAGGGAAATAAGCTTCATATATATAGATATAGTGATTTATTACTCTTATGTTGCATAAAATATAGTAATATTACCCATAATTTAAACGCACCCTTAAGATTCGTATCAAGCAGATTAGCATTTAATAAAATCAAAATCTCTTTGTGTAAGGTAATTACTATTATATATAAGAAAATAATTACATATATATTCAGTACACTTCTAGAAGCCTTGAGCATGGTTCAAGTTATTAAAAAGTAGACCGCCAAAAGTTTAAATTATAATAAATACTTTGATACAATATTGCAGAAAAAAGAAAGAGTGGATGCACCAGATACTAGCTAGCTATTTGCAATTTTGCACGGATTGGTTAAGGATAAGTATAGAAGATAATGCATCATACCAAAGTGACTATAATCTAATATAGTTTAATTTAATTTGATATATGGTCGGTATAAAATTTGTAATTTTTTTTTGTATTACCATATAGTTTTTGGTTGACTCTTCATTCAAAGAGTTTAATTATGTTAATAACTACTATATTATGTTAAACTCATTAAATGATGTGATGATACATTATGAGATACATGTATAAAGCCTTTTTACATTAATAATAAGTTAAAGTAAAACTCAATCCAGTAATAACTAAAATCTCTCTGTATATTATAGATTCCCTTGCCATGAAATGTCAAGCTAGAAATTGAGTCTAATTTAGCATAAGAATATTACGGGAGTGGATCCTCTCATGTGCTAATTAATATGACCATAATCATACATGGGTAAATTAATGGTGATAAAAAAGAGAAAAAAAAATATAAGGATACGAAGTTACACAATCATCACCATTGATTTAATTATTAATGGTTAAGATCCTCCTACATAACATGATCATGTTAAATTACATATGATAAGAGGATCCATTTCCGAATATTACTAATCAATTTTAGCATATTCCCTATTTGTCTATATATACAATAAGAGGTGATGTATTTATAATTAACGATAACTTATTTTGAAATATGCAATTACTCTTACGCTGTCCTTTTTTTTTGTGCCTTTTATTCTTACATTATCCTTGCTATAATTGTTTACTCGGATATTTACATATGACTTATTAAAAAAAGATCATTAACCATAATCGAAAACTAAAACCTTTGTATGTTAGAACAGTCCAATCTTATGAGTTGAGTCAATCTTCATTAATATTGTATTTTTTAAAATTAAATAAATTCTAAAATAAATATAAACTAATAGTAATTATTAAAATAGGAGTTTGATGAGATTACGATTCTTATATAGAGTTAGCTAACTTAACACTAATAAATGAGGGTTATTAATTATGCTTCAGATTTCATACATATCAGTTTGAAAATGACCGAGAATTGATCTCTCGTTAACCTCCATTGGTACGTTTAACGTTGGTCTTGGATTTGAAGTTTGAACTCCGACAGAATATTACAAAGTCATTAATTCACTATTGACACTTAGGAGATGTCTCAGTCAACACTTAATACCTTTATGAATGTCTTATCTGACTGATGATCATATATAAATGCATGGATAAGCATGATCGAGAAAACAAATGAAAATAAGCTTAAACATGCATAATTTCCTTTGTCTTTCCTGAACCAAATAGTCATACCCAAATAAGTTTATTGTTCTATAATTGAACTTAACTGGTAGAAGATGTCAAAATACATTATGTTCGAAGACAACTGTAAAAAGTCTTCATTGCATATATGATCCTCAGTCCCGATAAGAAACGAGAAACATTACGTAAATTAACAAAATCATATAAATGCATTGATGACCTCAAGTTTTTTTTTTCGTTTTATAAGAGTTATGTTGTAGGAAAATTGATCGTGTAATGTTATAGAGATTTGTTTTGCGTGCCTTTATTTTATTTTGCTTCAAAAAATGCGGGCCCCACAAAATGTTGTGTGTGTAAAAAAAAAATTTGTGTCATGTTAAATGATGAATGCAAACCCCTCATATATATATATATATATATGGGTCAGGATCATTTTACACCAGTGTAAGTTACACTCTCAATCTTATCCATTGATTACATTTATATCTAATGGCTCAAAATTTTTAGAAATGTGAGCCATTGGATACAAGTGGATCAATGGTCAAGATTGAGTGTAAGACTTCTAACTCTTACACCGGTGTAAGAATATCCTGCCTATATATATATATATATATATATATATATATATATATATATATATATATATATATATATATATATATATAAGGGGCAAGATCATCTTACACAAGAATAAAAAGTCTTACACCAAATCTTAACTGTTGGTTTTTTGCATCTAACGGTTAAGATTTATTAGGTCTCACTCATTAATTAATTTTTAATTCCCAATAAATCTCAACCGTTAGATGCACGGAAATCAATGGTTAAGATTTGATGTAACATTTATTATTCTTACACCGATGTAAGTTGATCGTATCCCTATATATATATATATATATATATATATATATATATATATATATATATATATATATTAATTGGTGTTCAAAGCTCTAATAGTAATAGGCTTGCGTAATTCGGGTTCAGATTCACTCTTCCTAGAAATTACGAGACCTCAAGTTTTTTTGGTTACACACATGGATCAGAATACCAAGCAATCGAAAGATTAAAACAAATGAAAATAATATCTTAAATGTATAATTTCTTGTCTTTCCTGAACCAAAAAGTCATACCCAAATAATTTGTGTCACTCAATATAGTGGGATTGATAACAAAGGTACAAAGACACGTCAACCCAAAATGTTTTCAATATTTTTATATCCCTTAACTTGATTTCAAAAAAATAAAATAAAAATTAATCCCAATAAATTAGCTCTTTTTATCTTTGACCCAAAAGAAAAAAATATTTGGCCCATCCTGGTCACAGTTCTTGGTAGCATATTTATTCATTGATTTGCCGATTTCTTATTGGCTGCATTGAATGGGCAACTGCTGTTGCCTGATTCATCACAGCTGGGCCAACTTAAGGAAAGAGCCCAGCCCAATACAACTCTTAGTTAGTTTTCTTTTTATTAAGTTCTGTTTAATAGTTTTGTTAGTAAGTCAGTTAGTTAGTTTTTAGTTTGTTAGTAAGTTTGTTAGTGAGGTTTAGTTTTTGCTTGCTTCCTTATCTTATCTTTCTGAGTTGTATATAACAAACTTTACCTTTAGTTAATAAGAAGTATCTAGGAGAGTAAACAGTGCTCCTTTATTTCGTGTTGGCTTCTCCTTCTTCCTTCAAGTTACTGAGCTTTTCTTGCTTGTTTGTTGAGGATCTGCATATCATAAGATGGTATCAAAGCTCGTTTTCTTCCGCTGATTTTTCAGATCCTTTTCTTCCTTGTTTTCTTGTTGCTCTTTCTTCTGCAGTTTCTTCTCTTCCATGGCGAATTTGAACAATATTCTACCGGATTTTTATACAAATCCAGGTAATCCTTTCTTTCTGCATCCTAGTGAGAGTCCCGGTTTAGTGTTAGTTTCTCCTCCTCTTGATGAGAGAAATTACCATTCTTGGGCCAGATCTATGTCTATGGCTCTTTTAACCAAGAACAAATTAGGTTTTGTGGATGGTTCCATTTTACGTCCGCTTGAAACCGATCCTGCTTTTCCAGTTTGGCAGCGTTGCAATATGATCGTTTTATCTTGGATTCATCGATCTATCAGTAGTTCTATTGCACAATCCATTCTCTGGATTGATACGGCTTGTGCTGCTTGGTCTGATCTTCGAGGAAGATTTTCTCATTCTGATATTTTTCGTATCTCTGATTTACAAGAAGATATCTATAAAATGCAACAAGGTGATCGTTCGGTTACTGAGTATTACACTCAGATGAAGATCATGTGGGATGAACTTGACAATTTGAAACCTCTACCTGCTTGTCGATGTGATCCTCAATGCACCTGTGGAGGTTATAACTTGATGCGTACATACAGGGATCGTGATCAAGTGGTTCGTTTTCTAAAAGGTTTAAATGAGCAATATACTTCTGTCAAATCTCAGGTGATGCTTATAGATCCTTTTCCAAACTTGATACGTGTTTTCTCTCTGATTGTTCAACAAGAGAGACACATGCACTGTGAAATTTTGGCTGATTCCACATCCGAGTCTAGAGCTTTCAATAGCTTTTCTGATACTCTTCCAAGACAGAATTTTGGTCGTGGTAGGGGTCGTGGCTCTCCTTCTTTCTTCAATAAGGGCCGTGGTCCTACCAAAATTTGTACCTATTGTGGCAAGCCAAACCACACTATTGATACTTGTTATCAAAAGCATGGATATCCTCAAGGTTTCAAGCCCAGAGTTTCATCCAATGCTAATTTTGTTTCCCAAACTGATGTTGATACTCTTGATAATAGTGACACTACTGATGCCATGGTCACCATTCCACAAGATGAATATCACAATTTGATTAAGGGTTTGCAATTGAATTCTTCTGTTGAAGAAACTCCTCTCAGTTCCACCAATCTGGTTCGTACAGCTGTTTTGAACACTAACACAGTCCATCCTACAGGTACTTTTCTTTCCACATGGTTGCTTGATACTGGAGCTACTGATCATATCAGTTATGTTCCTTCCAATTTTACTTCTATGATCAAAATCAATCCCATTTCCATCACATTACCAGATGGCTCACACACCACTGCTCATTTTTCTGGAACTGTTCTTTTTTCTCCAACCTTGATTTTAACCTCAGTTTTATTTGTTCCTTCCTTTCATGTTAATCTGATATCTGTCACAAAGTTAGTTAACAACATATCTTGTTATCTAATTTTTCGCAATTCCTATTGTCTCATTAAACAGATCAATACCAATGCGATGATTGGTTCAGCTGATCAGATTGAAGGATTGTATGTGATGAAGTCTTCAAGTAGAAAAGAGGGCATCAAGGATTCCAACACCTTAAAGAATTTTTCTTCTGTTTCTTGTCATTCTGCCAATAATACTGATGCTTCTAGCCTATGGCATCATAGATTAGGTCATGTACCTTTTTCTACTTTGAAACATATGGCTATAAAATTCCCTTTCATTCTAGCTAAGGACATTGATCCTTGTGACACTTGTCATTTTGCTAAACAGCATAAATTGCCTTACACACACAGCAACACTAAAACCACGAGTATTTTTCAATTGATTCATGTGGATATTTGGGGTCCTTATTCCCTTCCTTCCATTCATGGTCATAGATATTTTCTAACTATTGTTGAGGATTTTTCTCGTTTCACATGGGCTTTGATGTTAAAAACCAAGTGTGAAGCTCGAAAAGCTTTACAGAGCTTCATTATTATGATTGAAAATCAATTTCAGAAAACTGTCCAATGTGTGCGATCTGATAATGGAGCAGAATTTGCCATGCTCTCATTTTTTCAAGAAAAAGGCATTTTACATCAAAGGACTTGTGTTGAAAATCCTCAACAAAATGGTATTGTTGAGAGAAAACATCAACACATCTTAAACGTTGCAAGAGCTCTTGTTTTTCAATCTCATCTTCCTCTATCATACTGGTCTTATGCCATTTGTCATGCAATTCATCTTATCAATCGATTGTCCACTCCTTTGCTTAATCATGACACTCCTTATGATCTTCTCTATCAACAACCACCTTCACTACAAAATCTCAAAGTTTTTGGTTGCTTATCTTACGCTTCCACACTTCTTTCTCATAGAACAAAATTTGATTCAAGAGCATATAAAACTGTTTTTCTAGGATATCAAGAAGGTGTCAAAGGTTATATTCTTCTTGATCTCAAAACAAGAAAAATTTTTCTTTCTCGAAATGTCATCTTTTTTGAACATATTTTTCCTTTTATTAAGTTGGACACACTCACTGCAAATCCATCTATTCCTTCTGATTCTTCTAACATTTTTTTTGACTTTCCTAGTTCCACTGATGTTCCTTTTGTATCTAACCATGCTGATTTGTCACTGCAATCATCTTCTTCTTTACCTGCTATTGATGTCTCTGATCCCATGGTATCATCCTCTCCCCTACCTCATGCTCCTTCTATTGACTTAGTTGGTAGACCTCCTCGGCACAGAAGGCAGCCACACTACTTGAAAGATTATCACTGCAACCTTTCCATCACATCAGCTTCTCCATCCATCTCAGGTATTTCCCCTTCACATCCTCTATATCCTTTGTCTACTGTTCTCTCCTATGACAGATGTTCTCCTGTTTATAAGTCTTTTTGCCTCAATATTATCACACACACAGAACCACACACATATGCACAAGCTTCGAAACATGATTGTTGGAAACAGGCCATGCAAACTGAGATTGCAGCCCTTAATCAAAACAATACCTGGAATCTTGTTTCTCTTCCTCTTGGTAAGAGTCTCATAGGCTGTAAATGGGTATATAAAATCAAACACAAGGCTGATGGAACCATTGAAAGATACAAGGCTCGTCTTGTAGCCAAGGGATATACACAAACTGAAGGCTTGGACTATTTTGAAACTTTTAGTCCAGTGGCCAAGATAACCACAGTTCGTTTGCTGCTGTCTCTTGCTTCTTCTAAGCATTGGTTTTTGGAGCAACTGGATGTGAATAATGCTTTTCTTCATGGTGACTTACATGAAGAGGTTTACATGACTTTGCCCCCTGGTGTCTCATCTTCGGATCCTTCTCTAGTTTGTAAATTGAACAAGTCCATCTATGGTCTTAAACAAGCTAGTAGACAGTGGTATTCCAAACTTTCTACTGCCCTTTTATCTCTTGGTTATTCTCAATCCTCTGCTGATTTTTCCTTGTTTACAAAGCAACAGGTTAATCACTTTACAGCTTTATTGGTGTATGTTGATGATATTGTTCTCACAGGGGATAGCATGGAGGAGATTCAACAGGTGAAATCTTTCCTAGATTGTCAATTCAAGATTAAAGATCTAGGTAAACTCAGATTTTTTTTGGGTCTTGAAGTTTCACACTCTTCTTCTGGTATACTTCTTAATCAAAGAAAATACACTTTGGACCTTCTCTCGGATACTGGTTTGTTAGCTTGTAAACCAGCCTCTACTCCCATGAATCCTTCAGTCAAGTTAAGCCGTGATATGGGTTCTCTCCTTCCAGATGCTTGTAAAATCAACGGTGATAAGATATGGTTGTAAGAGGTTGTAAAAAAAAGGTTATAACTATAACCTTCCTCATATTTATTATATAAAGGCTTGAACCCTTACCATAGGGATATATATCAAAGTACTTACCATTATATAATTAAATATAAAATATAAATTTATATACATATATATGGGTCATGTTGTTCAACCAGTGACTTATTGATTAGATCATTGACCCAATAATCTAGTACCTCAGCTAAATCAATGATCGATTCGGTTCTGATAACATTGCTACAAACTATGCACGGTGTAGTGTCAATATGGTTGTTAGCTTCAATCGACCAACGTGCGAGCTGGTTGTTAGTGAACCAACACATGTTCGCCCATGTTTTGAATGTCCAAAAGGATAATATATAACTTTGGTTGGGCTACAACAATGTTTTGGGCTTTGTGTTATACAAAAATTTCTTAGTTCAGAAAAGCCCAGTAGTTGTGCAGTCCATTGGTAAACCCATATTCGTACGAAAAAATGGGACATTTACGGATTAACGAAGGACAGGTTTAGGACAAATATACGGGATGAGTTTCTATTTTTCATAAGACACCTTCGTTTCTTTCAATATTTTTATTTGTTTAATTCAGCCTTGTGTGTCAATTGTTGTTTCAAATGTGAAAGTTTAAATTCTTGAGTTTATTGAAATTTTGCTGATTGACAAGTGAAGGACATTCAAAGCCAAGGAACTTACGTGTTTGTTGTGATAGACATATCTTAATCGGTAACTTGATTTTAAAAGAAAGAAATTAAAGAAGACCTTTTAAACTACGTCTTTAATGGAGTAGATGATTTTAAAAATCATATTTCAATCTACTGTCACTTTAAAACTAATCCTGCATTTGTATATTATAAAAAAAATCGAAATAAATATTATGATCTTCAAGCCTTTAATTCAGCCGTTGATCTTCTACGCAAGGTGTTGCACAGCTTGGTTAAGAATTTATGTAGTATGGACAGTAGACACCAAGCACACCTTTACTTCACAGCATTCGGACTGAAAAGTGGATATTATTCCAAGTGGAGGATATTCTTATTACTAAAATCTTCTACTATCATCTCACTACCTATCTAATCACCATTGGATCAACCTTTTCACTTTTTTCAAATTTTTTTTAACATTCTCTCTCTTTGATTCAATGGTGATTAGATAGGTAGTAAGTTAGTAGTAGAAAATTTTGATAATTAGAATATCCTTCCTCTTATTTCAATTCAAAATGAAATTATAAAACCTTTGCAAAAAAAGAAAAAAAAATGAAATTATAAAATATATTTTTGGGAATACATATATAAAATATTAAAGTTTTTTTTTCACAGATGTTACATTTTTATAGGCCATCACTCCGCTCCGTTTTGTAATAATATTGATGTTGCATGCATGTTTTACCCATTCAAATTTCTAAATCTATTATATGTTAAATGTTTTACATAAATTTTATTTTTTTTTGGAATTTAATGTTTTACATAAATATTTTGTGCAACGTTTGTTTGATGAGAAAAATATTCCAATTTTTAAATCTTAGATGTACACAAATTCCTATACAGTATTATGTCCTTATTGCACTCTTTGGGCCATTTTCTTGTCTTTACCGTCAAACTAAAACAAAATAAAAAAACACGGGGTGGGCCATGACGTCGCCGGCGAGTTCTCCAACTTCACGGGCGTTTCAAACGATGAATAGGAGAACGACAATGCGACGAAACACTATCCGATTGTTCCATCCCATACAAAAGCTCCGAAAGATGATTCCCCAAATCATCGGGTGAATATCTTATAACCGACTCCGACCCGACCCGAAACTTCTCGTAGAATTCCCCGTACCTAGGCACCAGCTTCGAAGCTATCGAAACTTTGATTTTGTCTCGTAGTTTCGGGTCAGATACGACCCACGAGGACTGGGCCCTGCACGCTTCATCGAATGCGGCGTTGAAACTCTCGAATATGGCCCTGACTTGCTCCGCCGGCATCTCAGCCGTCGGATTTTCCGGCAGCGACGCCAGCACCTTGCTCCACCCCACGCGCTCGTACTTGGAGACATAATCCTTCACCTTGGACTCGTGCTTCGTAAACCAATCCTCGCCGAATAGGAACCCTAGGTTTGATTTTCTGACCTTTACGACGACGTATTGCATGTTATTCGCGAGGAACAGGTAAGAGAGTGCAATGTCGTTGTAGAGCCCAGCTTTGCCGTCGAGCTTGCAGAGCACAACCAGTATCAGCCACGCGAGCTGTTCCGCTATCTCAGACGACGGTTTATCTTCCTCGCGATTCGGACTGCGGTAGTAAGACTCCGGCAACGGAGTTCGTGGCCAATCGGAGATTAACCCGGCGAGAACGCCGCTGTAATCGGCGAGGAAGGCGATGTAGTTCATGACGTAGCGCGTGAGCGGGTGGACCCCACCGCCTGGCACTGGAATCTTAGAGGATTCCTTCTGAATCGCCGATTCGAAGTCCGATAGCATTGCCCTAACGGCCTCGCCGAGCCTCACCTGTGAATTGAAGGCTTGAGATCTGATCGCGGACGTTGATTCAAACGAGAAGATTGATTCAATTTGTTGCAAATTGTCAGAGATCGCTTCGTACATGTCGAGTGTCCTGAACATTTTCTCTGGAGTTTTCTTGCACTTTGCCACGTTTTCCGGGAATCCAAACAGGTACGTTGCGCCATCTCTGCAAATCTCGGCGAAACAGGACTCGCCGATCTTAGTCTCCGCGGAACCGAAGACATGATCGCAGAGAACTCTCTCGCCGTGAAACAGAGTTCCGACGGCGACCTTGATAGCATTCAACCAGGTCTTAATCTTCAATTCAAGCACCTCCGAGTCCATCTTCTGAACCTGAGAGAAGCTGAGCCTCTCAACTCTGAGATGGTACAGTGCCTCATCAACGATCGACTTTCTCACGATAATGTAAATCTTGACGCACTCTTTGCTATAGCCTGCTGAAACCATACACTCAGCAATGGCTTTCAAATCCGCCATGGCAACCATTGATACAGAGTTGTTGCCGGCGGCGAGACGGAACTCGTCGTCGGAGAATTCATCGTCATAATCGGAGACGCTGCTCCGGCGATCGGTGGAGGAGCGGGAGGAGCGAGAGGAGACAGATTCAGGTTCCAATCGGTCTCTGTTTTCGGATAATATCCGATAGAACTCCAACTCGAGCCTCTTCATGGCGACTTGCAATAATAACTGTGTTTGCAAGAGTTTCTCGGAGGAGGAATCCTGTGCGACGAGGTACTGCATAGCGGATTGCAGCCTCTTAACGGCGTTAAGGTACTGTTTGGCTTCCTCTCGAGTGTTGCTGAAAAGAGTGGTGGTTTTGTGGTTGGAAGTTGGAATAGGATCCCATTTGGTTATGAGGGAGCGAGCGGTTTCAATGTTTTCATCCATTAATGAATCGGAGAAGGTGACTCTGCGAGTAGAGGAAGGGGGTAATGGTGAGTGTTTGAAGAACAACAAGTTTCCCAGTCCCTTTTTAGGCATTTTAGTTAACAAAAGAATTAAAGAATCCTTTGTGTGTTTCTCGTCGCTTCCTGTGTTGGGGTCTTAGGTTCAGTGTGTGAAGTTGTTGTAGTTTGGGTGTTTGGGAGTGAGGGGTATTTATAGAAGTGAAAGGGCTTGAAGATTCCCTTGACCCTTGGTTGAAGATGAGGTGGGTGTGGACAGTGGAGAGTAAAGACAACAGACGCGGTAGAATGAGAATGAGACACTGTCAACCTAGTTTTCTTTTTGTTTTTTTAAGCCTAGGCCACCACAGAATGAGTGAAACGGGACGGAGGATCTTGTTAATCACAACTAACAACTTGCTTTCAAATTAATCTTCCAAAGTTTTTTTTTTTTGGTAAGTAAATCTTCCAAACTTAATGCCCCCAAATGAGCAATGTTTTTGTACGGAATATGGCTTTGTATGCCATTTAATAACTTGATAATAAGTGATGGAATGTAATTTTTTTATTAATAATAAAAATAAAGTTCAAAAGGGAGCATATACAAAGTATATTTGATTATTCTAAATGGAATTGGTTAATTTTATTTTGTACAGGAAATCAATGTCAGAATCAAAATACAGTTAACATCATTTATGGGAAGAATTACGACTTTTTTATGCGATTAATGTATATCGTGGGAGATAATTTTATCTTATACGCACGTGAAGAATATGTGAGTCTCCTATAAAGTCATGTGAAGAGAGGAGAGAAAAAAAGAAAACATAAATTCCAGACACTTTTATCTCCTACATGGTAAACACTAAAGATTTTTTATTCAATGACTAATCAAAACTTATTTATTGTAATTTATAACCACAGATGTACAACTAGCCTTTCCTTGAACTGAATTTATAACCACAGATGTACAACTAGCCTTTCCTTGAACTGAATTTATAACCACATATGTTCAAATCATTGAAAATAGTTAATTTGATTTAGGAATAAGTAAATTTTAAGGAAAGATTTCAATCATTGAAAAATCATTAATTTGATATAGGAACTTAAGTGGTTTTTTACACGTATACAAATTGTTCTGCCTGTTGGCAGATGTGTCCAACGTAGGTTGGATGATTGATCTTGGATACAAGTGTTTCTCTCTAGATGCCTATAGATTAGGTATCTGGGAGGAACGTGGATCACTGACACTGACCTAGGTGTATGCCTTCAAGGTGTGTGTGTGATCTATAGTGTTTAGGATTAGAAAATGTGTACCTTACTGCTCTGCTTTACCTGCCTTATATAGCCCGGCTCTAGGGTTTTGTGGCTGGCCGAGGTGCAATGTGGGCTTCGGGCCGAGGTGCAGAGTGGGCCTAGGTCTAGCCCATAACAGTTGCCCCCCAGCTCGGTAGGCTGAGTTATCTGGCTGCCGAGTTGCGTTAATCATCTGACCTGATACATCTCGGCTGTATAGCCGAAATGAATTCACATGCCAGTCTTTCATCTTGCGGTCATCCTCCACGTGTTTCAAGCCATCATGATGCATATCGTTTGATTATCTGTGCGTCGTCTTGGCATTTAATGCGACTGCGACTGGACAGATATCAATCGTTTTGTCTTGTCAGGTGCTTTTTGCTTTTGCATTTACGCTTTTGCCCCTGCCTTTTCGTTTTCGCGGGTCATATCTCTTGAACTTCTCCCCTCTTCCTATTTTACTGGCGCTTCCCCCCCTTTCTTCACCTTCTGCTTCTTTCGTTACTTCATTTGCGATTTGTGACATTTGTGTTTCGAGGTTTTCTGGAAGCATCAATCTTCTCCGTTCGGTACTTTAGCGTTACTTGCTCTGTAAGTATGAGTTTTCTGACCTTTTTTATCTCCTTGCCTTCCATTACTGCTTGTTGCTTGCATTCCTGTGGTTATTGCTTTCATTACCGCATTTAGTCTGTATTCGCATTCGTCCCCTTTACATTCGGTTTTCTTACTGTCGCTGGTTACGTTTGTTGCTCTTGTCTGGAAAAGTTTCCAATATGGATAAGGGAATTCCTTATGAGTATAGGAGGGCCACTTGTCCTCGTGTTTTCGGCCGGAGTGACGAAATCTTGGCAGAGGAAGAAGCTAGAGCTACTGAGGAGGAGGTGATTCGAGGCCAAGGTGCCTCTTCTAGCCGTGGACGTCGGCTGCCGGCTTCTAGGCCCGAGCGTCGTCGTCGTGTTTCTGGCTCTGGACGCTATCCACCAGTGGGATCTCGTCCCAGTGGTCGAGGGCGGTCTCGATCCTCGAGGCGAGGTCGGTCCTTGTCTTCTAACCGTGCCGCGGGCTGTACGCCCGCGAGTGCCAACCTTTCCTTAGATGATAGACCTAGGTCGTCTTCCTTTCTCATCACTGGTCCCCGAGATCAAGTTTCCTTGAATCCGTCCTCTGTTCAGCCCCTACCATCGACCTCCCTTTCCCAGAATCCAAATCCATGCTTCAATTGCGTTCATCTCAGCGCGCAATTTATTGGGAATGGTAATGACTTCATGGCGAACCTAGTCTTAGGCAGTTGTTCTCACCATGCCGGACTTGGAACTTCAGTTCCCATGACCTCTTCAGATAGTTCTTCGAGCTCTTCACACTGTAGTTTATTTAACTCAGGTGCGTGTACTTTGCTTCTTTTGTTGTTTTTAATCCACCCATTTTGCTGTTCTAGGTTCTTATGGAGTCCCCTTCTGCAGAACTCAACGTGGAGACTACCTCATCTAATCACGAGCTGGAAGCCGAGGTTGCAGTAGTTGAAGAAGGTTCTGCCCCGGTGGGTGTCAGTCTGCGCCGGCAATTTCCCTGGGTGACCCAGGAAGTCCTTAGTTTTAGGTCCTCCCTGACCACAGAGGAAATATCCGGGTTACCCATTGGTAACCCGATAGGTTTTAATACCTTCTGCCCAGCGGAGGATGAGCCAGTGTGCTCAGGTCGGAATCCGCAAGAGCCTCCCTTTTTCTTCTTTTACCGAGATTTGATCACAAAGATCGGTATTCGCTTTCCTTTTTCCCCCTTTATTATATGTCTTCTGAACCATTTCCTTCTAGCTCCCACTCAAATTCACCCTAACGGATGGGCATATATTGTTGCCTTCGAGCAACTCTGCGTATCCTTGTCCGTTAACTGTTCCGTTGCCCTGTTTATGTATTTTTTTAATATTTATACCCCACGCTCCGGTTCTGAACCTCCCAAGTTGAAGGGTTGGGCCAGCATCCGGGGTCGTATTAGTAAGCCGTCTAGGAGGTTGTTTTCTGTATACAGTGACTCCTTCAAAAACTTCAAAGGCGCGTACTTCAAGGTCGTGGCCGAGGCCGGTGAGAAGCCGTGGTTTGTTGGGGAAAAAGATGAGGGGAAATTCCCATTATATTGGTCCCATCAACATTACCTTCGCAAGTCGGCTGATTATAGGCTGCCCTTATCTGCCGAGGAGAAGCTCAGTGTCAAGACCTTGCTAACCCATATCCATACCCAGGGTCATATGAGTGCTGCGTCCTTGGTTGCTAAGTCCTATGTTGCAAGCGATCAGCCCAGTATGCTTTTCAACATTGTTTTCTTTTTTCCTTTTTCATTTACTTGTCGTTTTTATCCTGCTTTGGAGACTGATATGTCCTTGATTATGCTGGTAACCTTGCTTCTTTTATTTGCCAGGTTTAACCATGAACCCCAGCTCGGATGACGTGCCTGATTATTGCCGGGTTTTACGGGGCAAGGGTGTAGCCCGTCCCCCCCCCCCCCTCAAAGAAAACGAAGGTTGCTGCTCCTTCCCTGGGTGCGGGTTCATCCAACCCTGAGCCCCATCATGGCACCTCCATCTTGGATCTGACCAATGATGGTGAGAACTGGTTGGATGGGGAACCAGATGAGACCCCTCTTACTACTGGCGGCACCACCCGGGCCGTGGTATCTGTTGCAAGGGGTAGCGCCCCACCCTCTCCCCTGCCTGCTGGCTTAAGGAGGGGTTCATTATGGGAGATGGGGGTCACTGCCGAGCTGCGTGGCGTGACCCGCGCTCCTCCTTCCTTCTATGGCTCTCCTGCTCCTTCGAAGGCCGAGGCGGACGAGCTGCAGAAAGCCGAGCAATATCTTTTCAAGGCGGCTTCCTTGATGAAACCGTACTCCCTCCTGCTCGAGAAGCACTCCGAAATTCTATCCGAGAAGGATAACATGCAGAGTCAGCTAGCCGAGCTAAGGCAGGAAAATCAAGTTCTGAAGTCTGATGTGGCCAAGCTCAGTCTGTCAGTAAAAAATTCGCAAGCCGACTTGAATGCTATCTCGGATTGCTGCGGAGTGGAAAGTGGCAAGGATGCCATACTAAGGTTTGTCAAAGCCAAGCTATCCATGCTGTCAAAGGCGGAGGCTGCGCATGAGGAGATGGCCTCTCAACTTAAACAGCTGAGGGCGCAGCAGGAAGAGTTGCAGGCTGATTATGATCAAAGCCAGACTGTACTTGAAAATGCTGTTGGTTCCGCTTTCAACAATGCGGTGAACCAGGTTAAATTTTTTAACCCTGAAGCGTCTCTTAACCTGGATCAGCTGGATTGCTATGGCTACATTAGCGGCGGAATTTTCCACTCGGCAGCCGAGGAGCCAATTGCAGCGGATGGGGAAGGTTTTGTCCCTGTCTTGGAGGAGGAAGATCGGCAGCCGGACTCCGGCTCTCAGCCAAATTTGAGGGGGAATACCCCGTAATTTGTAATATGCCGTTGTCATCCCGGCTTTTTTTGTATAAACACTTTTTGGTCTAATTTGATATTAATTCAAAAATAGAATTAATTGTGTAGTTTATCTGTTTTAATTGCAATTATCCGTCTCGTATGTTTCGAGTTTTGTTGCCGGATTTTGAATTTAGCCGAGATAACGTGCGAGGGCGTCCCCTTAGCACAATTTCCCATTTTCCATAAATGGGCCAAGGTTAGCACTCTCAACCTTGCCCTTTAGGCAAGGCGGGTTCAAACACCCGGGCCTAGTTCTTTTCTTCGCGTATTTTGAACTTCCAACGGGTTCATCTATCGCGGATTCAATTTATATTCGAACTCTCAACCAAGTTGGCGGGTTCGATTTGTTAACCCGGGTTAGAACGCTCGGCTCTGGCCTATTTGGCCGGCTGGGTTCCCATAACTCGGATTTTAATCTAGAATTTCAGAACTTCCCATTTAACATGGGATTGTGAAGCTCGGATTCTAGTTCAGAAATGAACACTCAACCGAGTTTCTTTTTTGCAACGGCGGGTTCAATTTCTTGCAACGCTGGTTTCCAGACGTCGGAATGTGCATTCATTGCATAAATTATCAAAGTTGGACACAACTTATAAATAATAGAAATGCGGAATTTATTGAATTACAAAGTTATAAAAGAAAACATCGTTTTTGCATTGCGCAAGCAAGACATTTAATTTAACTGTAATATTTTTTCAACTTATCTGCATTCCATGTCCTCGCCACCTGCTTTCCTTTCAGAGTTTCTAGCACGTAAGCTCCTTTGGACAATTTATTTTTGACTCTGAACGGTCCTTCCCATCTTGGGGCTAATTTTCCTTGTGACGCGTTTCGCCCTCCTATATCCGCCCTTCGCAGGACTAACTCCTCAGCTTCAAATGACCGAGGTCGCACCTTTTTATTGAACCGGTTAGCCACCAGTTGCTTGGCCGCGTAGTTTCTGCAGTACGCCATAGTTCGGATTTCTTCTATTAGGTCAAGCTCAACCGCCACCTTATCATTATTATCCTTTTCTGTTTGCGTAAGAGTTTGAACTCTTCTCCAAGATGGTTCCCCTAACTCCACTGGGATCATGGCCTCACATCCATATGTGAGTTTGAAGGGAGATTCGCCCACCGAGGTTTGAACCGTGGTCCTGTACCCCCAAAGCACGTAGTAGAGCTCTTCTACCCACTTACCTTTAGCGGATTGCTCCATACGTCGGCGTAAGCCTTCAACTATAACCTTGTTAGCTGCTTCAGCCTGCCCATTAGTCTGAGGGTGTTCCACCGAGGCAAATCTGTGCCGGATATGGAACCCAGCCATAAGGTTTTGAAACCCTTTGCTAGTGAACTGGGTGCCGTTATCCGTTACAATTTCCGCCGGGATACCAAAACGGCATATTACGTTTCTTTCTAAGAAACGCTGTATTCGGGCCGAGGTAATGGAAGCAATTGGCTCTGCCTCGATCCACTTGGTGAAGTAATCGATGGCGACTATCAACCATTTAAGCTGACCCTCTGCTGCTGTAAACGGACCCAGAATGTCCATTCCCCATTTGTAGAACGGCCA
>JAVKPL010007894.1:0-31028 GCA_032173675.1 Gastrolobium villosum | reverse complement strand
CAAAAAAATATAAAAATTGATCATTCATATTCGGCGCGGCTAACTAACGCGTTTCCGTGTGTAAGTTGTTGCTTCCAGCTAAGAAGTAATATGCTACTTTTGAAATTATGTCGAATATAATGATGGAAAAAATTGTGTATTATTTTATATTATTTTTAAGTAAGAAAAATAGATAAATAAAGAAGGAGAGAGAGGGTGGACAATAAAATATAAAATTGTGAGTCTTATCCCATGAGAGTGAAATAACACAAATTATATCATCTAAAAGAACAAACATTCTTCACATATATGATATATGAGTAATATTTTCCTCCTTTCACATGACACATAATTTTTCTACAGACAGATAAAAATGGGTCCATCAATTCTTTTACTCATCTTTTATTTTAAAAATAGTGACCCATAATTAATTATCTATATGACATGACCTAAAAAATTTCATACAACATAATACTCCTTTTTTTTCCATGATATATTTAAACTGTTGCTAGTCCTAGCCCAATGATATTCGCTTTGTCTTTCTTTTACGGTTGTTGTGGTTTTTCACTTGCATATGTGTGTAGTTGCATTTTCTTCACCATTCAATTTGAACTTTGAAGCCTGTTCTGAACTTGCTGCATCCCTACATAACTAACCATTTATTTTTTTAAGTTTGAATATTACACAAATTATATTAAAGGATTTTATAAGAGTTATGTGGTAGAAAAAGTGATTCTGTAATGTTTGAGATTCGTTTTGCATGTCATAGTATTTTTTTTTTTTTACTTTAAAAAGTGCGGGTCCCATAAATATTGTGTGTGTAGGAAAAAAATTTATGTCATATTAAAGGACAAATGAAAACCCCTATATTAAAATGTGGAAATTTGATATTTATAAGTAACACGCTTTAAGGTAGTGAACAAATACTTAGCAAATATCTAAATATTTCTCACAAAATTTTCAATCTAATTTAACTCTATTTTCTAGCCAAAAAAAAAATCACACTAATTAAATTATGGAAAAAATATTTTTATTTTTGTTAAAGAAAAAATTTATCTACCAAATTCGTATAAAAATCAATTAATCCCACTAATTTTTTTCTCTTTCTTATTTTTATAATAGAATCTATTCACTTTTATACGAGGATGATAAGAAAAAAAATTTCTTCAACGAGAATAAAGATATTAAATCCTTAAACCATAGGATAATAAAGAGTAAGACAGAGCACCGACAAGACCATTATTTTGAATTTATTTTTGGAGCAATTTGACGGATATGCATTTATATTTATAACATTTAATACATGTTTCAAAATATGTCCATGTGAAGTTCATAAAGGGCACAAAGAGCTTTGATGAGATATATAACTTTTGTCCAACCACTTTAATTTAAAATGAAAAAACCTTATATAAAAAATTAATACTAACGTTAAAACCAAAACATATGAACAAAAGTAAAGAGATACTCTGCTCGTAAGTGTATACCACGTGGTAAATTGAGCAGCCAACCGAGAGAGAGGCAAATAAGACTTCAATTTTATTTGTAAACTACTTTCCCAATAGTTTGAAATGTTGATTAACAATAAAGCTCAATTATAATTAATCTAGTTTTCTTTCACTTTCAATGTAAACATTGTATTTTTATTATTTAATAATGTGATATAATATTACTAAGGAAAAAGTTCACCAATATCTCCGTGGTTTGCTTTAAAATCACCTATACCTTTTTGATTTTTTTTATTACATATGTCCTTGTGATTTATAAAAGGATATATTTTTATCATATATGTCCCTGTGGTTTTTTATTTTTTTACCAAGCATAGTGGCATATACAATAAAAAAAATCACAGGGCATAAGTGATTCTGAAACAAACTAGAAGAGTATTGATGAACTTTTCCATATTATTAAAAAGGTTGGTAACATTTAATTTTAATGTATATTTTAAAAATGTGTTATAGATCATTAAATGATTTTGTCGAAAAAAATTATGCAGTCCTAATAATGTAGCTAATTTAAACCCATTTTATGGATGAACATAAAATTAACAACATATAAATACTATCTATATCAGTATATCTATGTACACTATCGATTGCATACATGCAGTTTCGCGAATCTACTTCTGGTCTATATTATTTTTCCACGAACTTTCTTTCTCTTTTATTATTATTGCACCCTTCTTGAACCACAACAAATGAAGAATAGCCCAGAGGGGCAATAATGTACAATAGCCGATTCTGACATCCCAGAGACAACTGTAATTATTTTAAGTTTTTGTTGAATCATAGCGTGTTCAAGGCGGCTAGTTTCCATTCGGAAATTATGTTATCGAACCTAAGCTAGATAAGACTCGTTTACATGGAGCTTTAATTATTGCACATTGGAAATCATCTAAAAGAATAATGAGGCAATTACCGAGTCTTCCCTTGGACGGCCAAATAATTAATACAACTCTTCCGATACAAAAAAACTCACCTATTCTAGAAGAGCTCAGTTGCTGGAGATGTCATCCTTAATATTTGTTATTATTTGGAGGCAATTACGGCATTAAATCCTAAGAGGCACATATTGATTGTGTTTAACTCAACTATTAGTCAACAATAAAGGGGGTAAAAAAGAGATTACCAAAAAAAAAAAAAAAGGGGTAAAAAAGAATCAAATTTATTAAAGGCCCTAAACAGATGGGCATATTTTGTGTGTATCGATAGCTTGTTGCATATTTTGTAAATTATTTATGGGTTCTGTTTTTCTTATGTTGCAACGCACAAAAAAATGGGTGAGACCCACTTTTTTATTTTCTCCCTCTTCCTTTATAGTGGATCCCACCCATCTTTTGTGTGTTGCAACATAAGAAAAATAAAACTCATTATTTATATCTTTATTCCTTAAAACATAATGGGAAATTTAGACAGGTAAGGTAGGAAAAAAGTTGGACCACACCCAACAGTGATGGGCATACACACGATGAGACATTGAGATGTAACACATAAATAAATGGGCTAAAAGCCCATGCTTCGGGAGGATGGGCATGCCCATGACGAGATATTGAGATGTAAGTCACATAAAGAAAATGGATGCACTGTTCAGATCTCAAGTATCCCTACAAATTACGAACACAACTTTAGTCCACAGTAATTCATTTATTTTAGATTATGTAGATGAATTTCGAGATTCCAGAAATTTGTGTAAAATTTGCTATTCTAAAATAAATAACCATCTATGCACTAAACTTCAATACATCTTCGAAGATTTTTCCTATAATTTATCATGTTGTTATTATTATTATTATTATTATTATTATTATAATTATAGGAAGCTTATATTAATTATTATTTTTTATAAATTTACAAATTATATTATATCTTACCAATAAAATATTATTAAAAATATTTTATTAGTTAAATATAATATAATTTATAAAGATTTATAAATAATTTTTTTGCAAATATAACGTCGCCTTCCTTATTATAAATGACAACATCAAATCGAAGAATGCAAAAAGTAGGTGGAGGTGCCACGAAGGCTACAAGGTTTCCACGTTTGTTAGAGTCCCACACGTGTAAGGCAGACACAGAATCACCCTGTTGACAAAAACCTCCACAGAAAGTATAGTATTTTGGTACAACATTTTGAAGCGAAAACAATACCTGGTAGCTCCTGCTCCTTATACCCTTGGATATAATCTTAATTCAGTTTCAATCTTTCTCATGTCTGCAAACATAGAAGCAGAAACACAACCTTTGACAACTCCTCCTTATTCCTCAGGTAATTAATTTGATTATGCTGTATGCTCATTAAGTGGTAACAATATTTAGAGTTGAAAATTCTCTTGACCCAAATATCATGTGTCGCACTTGGATTTTGTGGCGCAGATGGTTACAACGAAATAGTGAAGGACGTAATCCTATGGAGAAGAAAGAAACTAAATGCAACTGTTCTTGTAACAGCAACACTAACATGGGTGTTGATGGAAGTATGGCAATTCAACTTCCTCACTGTGGTTTCATGGGTGGCTATAATTGTTACTGCTTCAATGTTCCTCTATGCCAATATGCTTAAACTTTTGGGCAAGTAAGCACCCTTCTGCTACAATTTTCTCTGTTTAATTGAAGATTCTTCTTCATTACATGTAGTAGCTACTAGCTAGCTTAATTTATTTATGCTTTTTCTTCTGTTTGTGTGAAATTCAGGGAACCCCTGAACTTGTCGAGGTTGGAATTAAGAGAAGAAACAACTCTAAGAATGGCTAATACAGTTAGAGCATGGATTGAAGAAGCAATAAGGTGGTTGTTCCTGGTGTGCGTAGAGAAAGATTGGCCTGTATTTGTAGGAGTTGTTGCTGGCTTATGGTTACTCTCTTGTGTAGGAAGCTGCATGGACTTCCTAACACTCATTTATATAGGTATATGATTAATTTCTTTATGGGTTATTTTATTGGGTTTTATATTTCTGATTTAACATGAGAATTCAAACTTTTCTATACACATTTTCGTGCTGGCATGGGTCCTACGTCTAATTTTTTTCTAACACATGGATCTCACATGCTTTTTATCTCTACAATATGATATTTCAATTCTCATTAACATGAGAAATATAAAACCCTATTTTATTTTACATAGAGTTTTATGTTTATCATGTTACATAACATAACTTCATTTTCCTACACACATTAATCAATAATTTTTTTTTTCTCTTTCATCATTCCACTTTCTCTCTTCTCTTTATTGTTTGTTTTGGAAACAAAATTATGTTATTAACATAACATTAATAAAACTCTTTTACATAAGATAAACACCTTTTCTACACAAAAGGTGGGTCCCACATTTATTTTTCTCTCTCCTTTCACCTATGAGTCTCATTTGTAATTTTATTTCTATAATATAATATGACACAATCGTTTTCTAATAAATATAGGGGAAGGATATGTTGACAAATTTTTTTTAATTTTTTACAAATTACACTATGTTCTCCGGGTAGAACATAGTGTGTAATCAATGTTCTCCAGGTAGAACACATTATAATTTGTAAGAGTTTGTAAACAAAAAAAATTGTAAATATAACCTGCCCCATAAATATAACCCTTCTTTTGTACACTCTTTCCCTCTCGATCTCTCTTTATGTATATTTTATTTTTGGTGTATAGGTATATTAGCGGGCATGACGGTTCCAGTAACATATGTGAAGAACGAGGACGACATTAAGAGATTCATCAAGTGGTTGAGGGAGAAATGCGAGAGGTCTTACGAGATTTTTGATGAGAAGGCCATTAAGAAAATTAAAAGAGTAGTGAATGAGAAGAAGGTGAAGAAAACAGAGTAATCTGCTTTTGTAGTTTGTAACTTGATATGTAAATTATATGCGCGGTTATCTTTTATCAATTAACAAATATTGTAAGTTGTTTCATTGCTGTTTGTTATATTTGGTAATGTTATGGATCAGTCAGTCAAGGACCAAGATTCACGACCTAAATAATAACATTCTTCTATCACATTATATTGTAACGATTTATGTTTAAAAGTGGATCCGTGGCGCAATGGTAGCGCGTCTGACTCCAGATCAGAAGGTTGCGTGTTCGATTCACGTCGGGTTCAAATCACTTTTTTTTTGCCTTAGCAGGTTCAAATATCGGAATAGATTAGGTTTTACTTCTTTTAAACTATGTTAGGTTTTATAACTTGCTGAATAAGATTACTTTTCTCTAAAAAAATTATATCATTTTAAATAATTATAGAGTTGTCTCAAGAGGGGATGGGAAGGAAGGGGATACAAGGGGAGGGAGGGGAAGGAAGGGAAGGGAATTGGAGGGTATTCTCTTGTTTGAGAGTTAAAAAAAGGCGAGGGAGGAAAATGGAGGGTTAATGAGATATTTTTACCATTTTACCCCTTTTTAAAATTAATATATTTATTATATTTTACAAACTAAATTAAATTTAAAATTTCTAATAAAATTATTTTTGTACTTTTCACAATATTAAAAAAGAATATTTTTTATGAAATTTCTACGCTGCAAGCTACAAAAAAATTTCGTTAGAATACTCTTCGTCGAAAAGCGACGAAAATTTTTCTCGAAAATTTTTACAAAAATAAAAGTTTCTGGCAAAAGTTTTGACGAAAATGATTTCCTCCATGAAATGCTTTAAACGTAAAAAAATATTCCGTCAAAAATTTTGACGGAATGTTTTTCGTTCAAAATTTCGATGGAAATGTGTTCTGATGAAAATTTTGATGGAAATTGTTTTGTCAAATATTTTGATGGAAATGTTTCATTCGAAACTTTAGACTAAATTTAGATTAAGTAAAGAATTTTGATAGAATATTTTTCGTCAATTTTTTTTACGGAAAAATTTTCTGTTGAAATTTTTTGACAGTAATGTGTTCCGTTGAAAATTTTGATGGAAATATTTTTTATCAAAAAATTTGACAAAAATATTTTCCGTAGAAAATTTTCAATGAAATTGTGTTTCCTTGAATATTCGACTGAAATTTTTTGTCAAAAAGTTTAGCGAAAATATTTCCGTCGAAAACTTTTGACGGAATGTAAATTTTGTAAAGAATTTTGGTGAAACTTTTCATTTGAGATGTGTTTCGTCAAATTTTGGACGAAAAAATTTTTGTTGAAAGTTTCAACGGAATTTAGATTCGTCAATAGTTTTGACTGAATTTTTTCCCGTAAAAAATTTATGTCAGTGATTATGACAAAATCTTGTTTCGTCTTTAGTTTTAATGAAAAAAATTTGACGTATGTGATTTTCATCAAAAATTTCATATCATTATTTTTGACTAAATATTTTTCGTCGATAAATTTTGTCGGTATTTGAGACTTTTCTAAAAATGTCAAATTTAAAAATGATTCACATTTATGTAATTTTTACATTTTAATGCTAAGGATAGATAGGTAATTTTTAATATTTCCCCCCTCAAACCCCCCAAATTGGGGGAACTTTAATTTTAGGAAGAAGGAGAATTTTAGAGGGTTTAGTAAAAATCCCCAATTCCTTCCTCTCCTTTTTTTAAACTCACAAACAAGGGGAGGGCTTATTAAAACCCTCCCTTTCCTTTTCTTCCCCTCCTAAAACCAACTTCCAAACAAAGCCTTAAGTTATATATTTTAGTAATTTATTCATAAATTTTACATATGGCGAAGTAGAACTATTTGCTTCGATGCATTTACATATTTTAGTAATTTATTCATAAAATTTAGTGTCTTTTTTAATGAGCAACAAAAAATAAAATAAAAATGAAAATAAATGTCTATATATATATATATATATAAAAGACGTAGGATCATTTGATACCGGTGTTAAATTTTAATTTTGACACCTCATCTGAGAGCCGTTGGATCAAAAAAGATCAACGGTGTCACATGCTTACAAATCAGAGTCATTGATCTTTTTTGATCCAATGATTCTCAGATAAGATATCAAAGTTAAAATTTGATACTGGTGTCAAACCTACCTCAAGTAGGGATAGGACAGTAAGTGAGTTACATATTTTTTATTTCCCTCTCTTCCAATTCATATGACCTTATACATTTGTATGTATATGTAATACTCTGTCAAGATGTAGTTATAATATAATTTTTTATTTTTTTTACTTTCTACATCAATCAATTAATATGATTAAGAAAAGAGAAGAAAAAAATTATATTATAATTATATATTTTATCGATAAAACATAGGGTTTTATAAGAGTTATATTATAGGAAAAGCGATTATGTTATGTTATAGAGATTCATTTTGCGTGCCGGAGTTTTTTTTTGTTGCGGGCTCCATAAAATATTGCGTGTGTAGAAAATTTTGTGTGATCATGTTAAATGATAGATGATAAACCCTAAAACATAATATAAGGTGCGTACCAACACCCCTTTTGTCCTTAAAACAATATGATTTGCTTATAAAAAAAATAAAAAACAATATGATTTACTCTATTCATGCTAACGCAGTTACGCAGCCAATAAAATTTCCTTGTAAAGTTTACGCGTTTGAAGGGAATAAAAAAAGAGAGCAAGCATTCGTCAACGTCAACGAGAAATTTATGTTTTTGGTGATCGTACGTAGGTAGCACTGTAGCAGCAACTTGCTATCTACGACTTGTTCTCCTTGGCTGTTTTACTCATAACATTTCATTTCTCAGAACAGAACGAAGTTCTACCTTCCTTTGGTTGAACTGAAATTCAGAGAGAAAGTTTTGATTTTAGGTATTTGAAGGTGGTAGTTATGGATCTGTTCAGTGGAGGTGCTGTTGGAGCTATAATGGGAGAGATGCTAAAAGCGGCTCTTGAAGCCATCAAGAAGGGTCGAGAGTTCAGACCCACCCTTGAAAGCAACATAGAAACGTTGAACTCTCTGACTCCACTTGTGGAAGAGATGAAACAATACAACAAGTTGTTGGATCGCCCCATAGAAGAGATAATAAAGCTTGAAACTGAAATACGAGCTGCTGAAGAACTTGTCGGGAAGTGTTCCAAATTGAGTCGCTGGAGATGGATGATGTGTCATCAGAAACCGTTGTTGAGAAGTTCAAATTCAACTTGTCAAAATATAAGATTTTGGTGACTTCAAGGGTCGCATTCAAAAGATTTGGCACCCCATGCCAGTTGGATCCACTTGGTCATGATCATGCAGTATCCCTTTTCCATCACTTTGTTCCACGGAATGACCACAGATCATACATGCCTGATGAAAATCTTGTCCATGAGGTACTTTCTCTTCTACTTCTCCAAAATTATTCACACCAATGAGACATGATTACATGTGACAAGACAGAAATTCATGTTTGTTTGTCATGTTAATTCTTCTGCCTTGGCATGTAAATAAATTATCACTGGTTTGGCATATAACATACTTGCAACCTAGTTACCCAAGCCCTTTATCTTAATCACTGGTTTTACTTTATTGCTCTCAATTGCAGATAGTGAGAGAGGTTGTAAAGGTTCACCATTGGCGGTTGAAGTCATTGCTGGATCACTCTGTCAGCAGCCTTTTGAGGTGTGGAAAGATATGAAGGAACGTTTACAAAATCAATCCATTCTGGAGTCTGGTAGTACTGACTTATATTATCGCCTTCAACAAAGTTTAGATACATTGAAGGATAAGTTCTCCATCAACGAGAAAGAGTGTTTCATGGATCTTGGGCTATTCCCTGAAGATCAAAGAATTCCTGTTACAGCCCTTATTGATATGTGGGCAGAACTGCATAACCTAGATGCAGATGGTTGGAATGCAATGACCATTGTCCATGATTTATCCACAAGGAATTTGATTAAGGTTATAGTTACAAGGTACATGTCATCTTTTTTTTCGTTCTCCTTGTTGGCCATTAACACGCTTTTTGGTCCTGGCAGTATCTACGAAATCCTTTTTAATCCCTGTCAATAAAAAAGGACTAAATTGGTCCCTAAAATTATGAAAAAAGGGCCACGTTAATCCTTCTGTCAATTGTAATAAGTATTCCTTGATCCTTTTTTCATCATTTCATGGACCAATTTGGTCTTTTTTTATTGCCAGGGAGTAAAAAGGATTTCGTAGATATTGCCGGGACCAAAAAGGATGTTTACTCATGATTCAATTAATTGTAGGCAGTCAAAACATTTGCTTGCGATAATATGGCTTCAAATAGGGGTCTAGTTAAGGGAACCTAGATCACTTAAAAACTTAACTTGGCTCCTGAAAAAATGAGGGTACTCGAGGTTGGTTCATATAATTAAATGAGATAAATTAAATGAGCTCGGCTTATTTTTAGTAATGGCTGGTGTAGTTTATTTATGACTTGATTACTTTCTTTTCCTCTATCAAATCTCTTGAAGTATTTTTTTTTTCAAATTTGTGATTTAATATTTGAGAGACACTTTATGCTAGAAAATGAAATAAAAATGCTTTTCTTACTCATAATTCGTTAGATGAAAATTTATGACCTTATGCCATTAACCAAAAAAGAAAAAGAAAAGCAAACTCTAACACTTTAAAAAAGTGTAACATATTTTCACAATGAACAATTTCAACATGGTTGAAAAACTTAATAAATGCATAAGATGATGTCTAACATATATGCCTAAGATTGATTATACCTTTTTTATCATCCAAAATTACAATATTTTTGTAATTGATTTTTCACTATTTATGCAGGAGTTTATTTATATATGTTCTTAAACTAAGGGTTTGAAATCAGTTTAGGAAAGATGTGATTTGACATGCATTCCTTCATGACAATTGATTTAAACAATCTATAAATCAAGAAGTGAAGAATCATTGGATATCTGTAACCTTTCTGCTTGTCATCATGTAGCAAGGATGTAAAACTATACCATCAAATGGAGTAAATGATTCTTCTTGTTGGTAGTTTGGTTCTTCCCTAGGTATCTAATTTCTGCTGGTTGTCCAGGAAAGTTGCAAAGGACGAAGACATGTACTACAATAACCACTTTGTCATGCTGCATGATCTCCTCAGAGAGCTAGCGATCCATCTAAACAAAAGGGAACCATTTGAACAGAGAAAAAGGCTAAGTATTGACTTAAATGGAGATAATCGCCCTAATTGGTGGGTGAGACAGAATCAGCAAGGAATCATTGGTAGTATGTTTTCATTCATGTCAAGAATGTTGATAAAACAGGAACAGCTAAAGGTTGCTGCCCGCATATTGTCTATATCAACTGGTATGTTTCTCTTTGTTTCAATTATATGCGCACGCGCGCACACACACGAGTGAAAAATGCTAATAAGACATACTTCGGCTCTGTTTTATGGGAGTTATTAATCTTATGTTGCATAATATAGGTATCTCATGTGGGAGAAACAAAGTTGTGGGGTCCACAATTTAAAAAAAAAAAAAAAATGGCACAAAATTCTATGAGTATGTAACATGAGATAATTGTTAACATAAGATTATTATTTCACCTGTTTTATATAGTATCTTCCATTCTTGATGCCATATATGATGCTTTTGCAGATGAAACTTTTAATTCGGATTGGTGTGACATGCAACCTGATGAAGCGGAAGCTCTAGTTTTAAATATTAGGTCTAGCCAGTACACCTTACCTAAGTTCATAGATAAAATGAGTAAACTTAAAGTTTTGATAGTCACAAATTATGGTTTCCATCCTACAGAATTGAACAAGTTTGAGCTACTTGGTTTTTTATCTAACTTGAAAAGAATCAGATTGGAGAAGGTTTCAGTTCCTTGCCTGTGCATATTGGAGAATCTGCGAAAATTGTCCCTTTGTATGTGTAATACAAGGCAGGCTTTTGAAAGCTGTTTTATCCAAATTTCAGATGCTATGCCAAATCTAGTGGAGATGAGCATTGATTATTGCAATGATCTTGTTAAATTGCCTGATGGGCTTTGTAACATTAATCCATTGAAGAAGCTTAGTATCACTAATTGTCACAAGCTTTCTGCTCTGCCACAAGAAATTGCAAAGCTTGAGAATTTGGAAGTGCTAAGGCTTTGTTCCTGCTCTGATTTGGTAGAGATGCCAGGCTCTGTTGGAGGGCTTAATAAGCTGCGCTGTTTTGACATCTCAGACTGTGTAAACCTTAGCAAATTACCAGATGACATAGGTGACTTGCAAAAGCTTGAGAAGCTCTACATGAAGGGTTGCTCAAAACTGAATGAATTGCCACATTCCATCAACAAATTTGATAAGTTAGAGCATGAAATACAAGTGATCTGTGACGAAGAAATAAGGAAACAATTCCCCAACATTCCCAAATTAATCTTTGACATGCCTAAAGTAGATTATAGCTTAGATTGGCTTCCTTGACTTTGTAGCTAAGACTTGTTTCCTGAAGGAGATAAAGTGGCTTGGAATCTAATGGGGATATGACAAGTGGGCCCAGAGTTAGTTAGAGGAGAGAGAAATAGTCCACTAAATTGGTGAAGGGTGGAATATATAGTGCTTAGGAATGCGGGGTGTTGTCATATTGAGAATTTCATGTAAACAGTGGGGTGGGGGAATTGCTGTAAGGCTGATCTCGGCCATTAGTGACATTTTAATTATGTACCTGGTGATCATAAGGAGCTGTTTGTTCTCTATATAGAGTGGCTTGTTCTTCATATTTTCTTATTGTATCTATTTGTTTATCACAACATAATTTCAGTACTTGTGATTGTTGTTTAATTGTTTCATTATTACATTGTTCTTTTAGCCATTCTCTAAGTATTTTTATTATTTCACCTAATGTATTTTCTACTTTTCCTTCTTCTCGAGTTTGACAATATAATTTTTCTACAGTTTGACTAATATTTTGAGGTAATTTCTTATAGAATATATCTAATGCCTGAGTTTTTTGCTCTCCATTTAATTGATAGAATTGACTACCAAATTCACATATAAAGTTTTCTAAATAACACATATTACATATCCTCATATTTGCTATATGCCAAAAGGCTAATTCTTGAAAAGTTTGTTGTGCAAGTTCTGAGTTTGTTGATCCTATAAATTCTTTTCCTATACATGTTACTATGTTGTGAAATGTATTTAATGCATTAATTCCATGAAATAATTCTGTATACATGTAATCATCGCAAAACATTTCCAGTTGTTTTGTGTATAATAAAATTAAACATTTCTCCTGGTTGCAAATTTTTAATTTCTTCATTTAATTGTATACTTATACTATGCCTATTACTCCAGTCTTGTAGAATTTCATATGGGTTTACTTTACAATCTAAATCTAATAAATCTTCTCTTCCAAATATTTCTAGTTTTGGTTTGTACTGTTCTGGTATATAACTCCATTGTCCATTTCTAGTTTTTGCATAACCATGTCTGTATGGTATATTCTCATATTCTCCATAGTACATTTTTTCAAAATTTCTTTTCTTTTCTGGTTGACTAGTTCCTTCTTCTGTTTTTACAAAAAATGTTTCATTATATGGATTTTCATCGGATGAATAATCAAAAATTACTTCTTCAGTTTCTATTAGATTTTCCTCCTCCTCTTCTTCTATATTCATACTTGCCATTAACCTTTCTAATTTACCAATTGTTTCTTCTAAATTCATATTTTCTTTGGAGGCTGTATTTTTAAGCTAGTTATTGAGGATGATGAATCTAATATTTCTAGTGATTTTTCTAATAGCGTTAAACTCTTTTGTTTGTATAGTTCCTTAATTAATATTTTAATTTCTTCTGTATTTGGGTGTTTATTTACTTTTTCTTCAATATTTATAATTCTTTTCTTACTTTCTTCTATTTCTGACTCTATTTTATTGGAACAACTACAATTTATTAGATATACTAACATGTCAGATATATTATTTAATTGTGGGTCAAAAGTATGATATAAATGTGGCCATTTTCCATTTTCTACACATGGTAATTTGTGTTCATATTCTGTTGCATATTCATCAGGTTTGTATTTTCCTTGAATAAATTCTATACTAAAACAAGGATTTTCTACAAAAGAATCTTGTATATATTCTAAATAATTTTTCTTTAAACTTAAGATTTCTTCTAATTTTTCTACTTTTTGAACTAAGTTATTTAATATTTCTAGAACAGTACTCATTAATTCATTTTTGAACTCGATTACCGAGCTCTGATACCAAAATTCTTTGCGGAATACTTCTTGAGGAATACCCAAAATTTTCTTTTATGATTTTGGTAATCCTTCTCCTATATCCTTAAAGATTTGTTCTATATTATTTAAAATAGATAAATATCGATGATAATCTGGATTATTTGTATCTTGATTCTCTTCGTACTTTGATACTTTTTTATCTAACCATTTTTCTGCATTCTTTAGCATTTGAGCTCCTTTACATTCTATAATTGAGGCTTTATTTTCTCCTTGTCTTTTAATTATTGCATATAATCTATCTTCTAAAATTAGTTCTATAATTTGTTTTTCTGCCATTATATTAGTTTTATCAGTTTTTCTTTGAAATATTTTATTATGGGTTCTATTATTCTTAAATTTTCTTTAATAATATATTTTTCTTCATAGCATATTTTATCCATAGGGATATTTTCTAAAATTGTATTTCTTCTTTCTAATTTTCTTTTTATTCTTATAATATTTATTCTATCTTTTAAAATTTGCCCTTTTTTAATTATTTCATATTCTAATATTACTTGTTTTTTCTTCAATGTTTTTTCTTTGTAATTAAAAATCCAGACATTAATAATACTGCTATTGAATAATTCATATTTGATTGTTCAATTCATCTAATTTTCTGTTTAATTGACTAATGGCTTCTTCTCCTGATATTGAATGTCTTCCTCTTATAATATTTACTGGTGGTTGAATTCTTAATGATTGTGTTCTTATAAGATTTGGTTCATTTTCTCTCATATTTTCTATTAATCTTGAATTTTTATTTTTATTTCTTTTAAATAGACTCTGATTTGGTTCTGATTCCAATAAAGGAGTAAAAAGTTTATCTATTCTTATCTTTTCGTCTTGTTTAAAGCTAATACTATGATGACTATTTGTTAGTGCATATTTAATTTTATATGTTATAGTAAATGGATGATTTCCTATTTTCATAAATTTTTCTCTGTCTAGTTTATAATTAATTACTATTGATCCTGTTAGATTTCTATCTTCTATACTTAGTCCTAATTGTAAATTTATATCAAATTTAATTTTTCCTTCTTTTAAATTTCCTTTTCCTTTGGCTATTAATGCTTCTTGTTTATTTATTATTTTGTCATCTCTTATTTCTAAAGTAATTGGACTTTCTATTCCTTCTAAAAATGTAGATTTTATTAATATCTGAATAGTAGATATATGTATATATCCTATTTTACTTTGTTCTTCTGGTTTCATTCTTTCTAAACGTTTTTTAATTTGTTCATCATTTATAACTGGGACTACTAGTTTTCCATCTGTTTGTTCCATCAATATAGCTTCTTCGCCGTACATAAATCCATACTTTATTATATTATTTCTTGACACTAGATTAGTAAATCTTTTTAATAATGATCTTTCGAAATTATGTTTTTCTTCTAATGATAAGTCTTCCTTTCTAATTTTACTTCGATCTATAAATCCATCAAATGCAAAAATAGATCTTTCTTCTTTATGATTTGTATATCTTGATTAATAATAGACTTATTGTCTTCAATTGTATTTATTTTCTAATTCTTTCCAAATTTGATATTCAGATAATTTTATTCTTTCTATTCTTACGTCATCAATAATTATGTAGTCTTCTGTAAGGTATAATTTATTAAGTTTAAAAAATCAGTTCCTAATAATAACTGATTATTTCCTTCTTCTACAATTATATTTAACTGATATTGTATTGCTTCATCAAAATATAAAGTTATATATGCTGACTCTAAAAATGTTACTTCTTCCTTACTAGAGTTAATAATAGTTCTTGGTGTAAATAACTTTGAACTTGTCGAAATATATTTTCGTGAAATATGAGACCATGATGCTCTGGTATCTATTAAAGCAGGAATTATATGCATATTATCTAAAATAACCATAACATGATATTGCAAATAATGTTGTTCATATAAAGATACTAAATCAAAGCTTTTCATAAACAATTCTAACATGATCTTTTGGTGATTTCTGAATAACTTCTTTCTTATTTCATAAGATGATAGGTACAAAGTGACTGCATAGACATAGACTCTGCTCCAGAAATCTGGCTTTCACTCAGATCTCAACAGACTTTTTACTCAATACTTTGAGCAAAGAGAGAGTTTTTCACTCGATCTATATTTCAACTTAGCTTGCCTCTCTCGTTTTTGGAGCTCTTATTTATATTATTACATTACCGACACTAAGGCTCAGGCAAAATGCCATCCTTACCCTTACAGCTGTTAAAGTTACATTATTGGAATAGACATTAGACCTACAGACAAATGACTTTAATAAATTTCTTCTTTTTGCTGTTCATTCACGCGTGTTGATATGTCACTTCATCACAGCTATCTTCAATTATTGCTTCCTCTTCGTCTTCATTTTTTGAGGCAACGTGGACACTTTTTCAAATGACTTTCGTAGATACCAAGACTGGTACAGATGACTGACATAATTTCGTTAAGTAATGTGTCTAATGGGTCACTCATTGTTTCAAATTTGTCTTCAAACTTTAGTAAAATTTTCTTGGCTTCTTCTTTTAGTGGTTGGGAGTCCTTTCTGTAGATGATAGTTGTAGGGCTATAATAATTCAGTCTGTATCGAACTTTATTTTGTGAAGGACTTGAATCAATTCGTCTAGATGCCATATATATTTTTGCTATCTCCCTTCCATATATTTCGAAGGTTGGGGACATATTTGCCGGTATTTCTTCCTTATCATTGGTGGGATATGATTCATTAGAAATTCCAATCATTGATACTGAAAAACTTGGTACTAACATCTCTCCCTCCTCTGCAAATAGTGGAAAAGAACAATGAGTTCTTAAGAATAAGGATCTCTCCTTAGCAAATCTTTCCTTATATTCTTTAATGGCTGTATGCATCTTCATAGGGAATTCTCTGAATACATTTAAATTGTCAAAATAAATGGTATCAGTGAATCCATGTATAAAATATTCGTAAACAACCATTGAATCAGCCATTGGTAAGAAGATAACTTTCGGTCCGGCATAAGGATCTCTTTTTTTCGGATAAAAATTCATAGTTGTATATAGTTCAGTATAATTAACAATTGAATCCCACAACTATTTGAGCTTCTTAATTGAAGGCTGCTTTCTTTCAACATGTTGTCTTGTAGTAGGAATATTTTGAATCAACTTTATGTTTTCTGATTTCAAAATAGTTTTCTTATTTTCGTCCTTAGTTGCTAGGATAATATCTCCTTGAACCATGACTTTGTAGGCTTCATGAAAAGTTTTTTCAGCTTCTTCTTTTGTTGGATAAGATTTATGAGTGACTTGTTTTCCTCTAATATGTTGATTTCCTATAGCCCAGTTATTGTATATTCCTTTGAATGGTCCATAAAAAATGACATGCCATTTTTCTTTTTTTGAGCTTTCTGACACACTTCGTTCAATTACTTCATCTGTTCTTTCTGAAGAAGTTGAAACTTTCTCCCTTTCTATGGTGTCTTCTGATCTTTTGTTTCCCCTGAGTATGACAATAGATTGCTCTAGTTTTGAGAGTTCTTCTTCCAGAACCTGCTAATCATTTTTTGTTTGCTTTATCTTTTCCTTTTTCTGCTTTATTTGATTCTCGATCTGCTTGATTATGCTTTCCATTCTCTTGTAAGAGTATCTGCAAAACTGTTCTTTTCAGATTTTATATATTTTAGGTAGGGCTTATACATATGGAGTTGAAGTTGCCATCGTATAAGTCTACCCTTATTATAATCTTCTTGGAGTTTGTATCTCCAAAATCCTGTTACATATTTTGAATCCGTTCTTAATTCAAAACGTGTTTGTAATAAGTCAATTTTCCATTTTTTCAAAGTTTTTAAGCAAGCTAAAGTTTCTTTTTGTTGAATTGGATAATTTAATTCTGCTTGCGAAAAAGTTCCTGAAATATATTTAAAAAGTTTTGTTCCAAAATGTTCTGTTTTTAAAACTTGATCTGTCGATTTATCTTCTTTTCTTTGCTCTTATGAGCTAACTTCTTTTTGGTGTACTAAAGTACTTACTTCTTTTTTGTGTATCTCAGTACTATTCTCTTTTAGATTTAATTTAGAGGTGATCTCTACTTCTCCTTCAGAATTTAGACCAAGCTTCTTTTTTTCCATTTGGTATAGCTATCATGCAACCTGTCCAAGTATCATTAGAAGCATCTGTTTCTATAATAAGAAAGTCTTCATTTGTAGGATTATATAATTCTGGAAGGGTTTTTAAATCCTCTTTAATTTTTATTACTAAATTTGTGTCTTCTGCCCAAGTATCATTAGAAGCATCTGTTTCTATAATAAGAAAGTCTTCATTTGTAGGATTATATAATTCTGGAAGGGTTTTTTTTTTTTTTTTTGGAGATACGGAAGGGTTTTTTAATCCTCTTTAATTTTTAAATCCTCTTTTGTTCCTGTGTTTTACATTGCTGTAAGGTTGATCTTAGCCATTAGTGACATTTTAATTCTGTACCTGGTGATCATAAGGAGCTGAGTCTCCAGCTTTTTCATTAATTCAGTAGCATTTTAATTTTGTGTTCCGACAGAATCATGTTGAAATTTGTAAACAACGTTGATGTTACTCCGCCTATCTGTTTGTTCTCTATATAGAGCGGCTTGCTCATCTTATTCAAGTGGTTGTGCAGTAGAAGGATTGGCATCCTATCAGGCTAAGGAGAGATGGGCCTTTATTAACTCACCTCTTTTTTGCAGATGACATATTATTGTTCTCTAAAGCCTCTACTGATAAAGCAGGTATCATTCGTTCTGTTCTGGATTACTTTTGTAATGCCTTTGGTCAGTCTGTGTGTAACGCCCGGTCGCTTTAAGAATCAACGACTATTCCCACATACTAACACGAGACTTTTCAGTGTGCTTTTTCCTCACTCGCACACTTCTTGGGAAAACTTCCCAAGAGGTCACCCATCCCAGAATTGCACCAAAGCACGCTTAACTGTGGAGTTCTTCCGATCCGGGCTACCGAAAAGAAGATGCATCTTGTTAGTATAGGTAGTACCAATTAATTCTTATAAGCTATTCCAAACTGTGCAGTCTCACATCTGCGCAGTCTTTTGAATCCCTCTTTTTCGGGTGTCGATTCAATTCGTCCATGCATGTAACCCCACGCTGGAAGCCTATCAGGAGCCGCTCCTTGTCCATACCCTTTTATTCAATTTTTAAATTGAATAAAAGAAGGAAGTGAAAATGCTCCAGAGAGTTTACGCTTGAAGCGTAGAACTCTGCGCTTCAAGCATAGAAAAGAAACTTGGGACAGAGGGTCCACGCTCCAAGCGTGGAACCCTACGCTTGGAGCGTAGAAAATAAGTTGGAACAGAAGCTGGGCGCTTCAAGCGTGGGAATCCACGCTTGCAGCGCAGGAACCACACACAGGCAGTAGTTCCACGCTTCAAGCGTGGAACCCTACGCTTGGAGCGTGGAAAGGGAAGTTGAAGAGCCAAGGACAGCAGGTCTGCGCTCCAAGCGTGGGAACCCACGCTTGCAGCACAGGAAACTCGAAAGGGGACAGTAGTCCCACGCTCCAAGCGTAGAACCCTACGCTTGAAGCGTGGGGATGGAAGTGGAAAAATCAGACACAGAATGTCTACGCTCCAAGCGTGGAACTCCACGCTTGCAGCGTAGAAGAGGAATCAGGAACGTCAGAGGCAGTAGGTCCACGCTTCAAGCGTGGAATCCCACGCTTGCAGCGTGGACAGGGTTTTAAGTGCGCAACCCTAGTTCCCAAGCGCCGCGTCCCATCCCCTTTCCCCCATTTTTCTTTTATTTCCTTTCTTTCCCCCCCACCTATTCCCCATTTCCCCCTCACCTTTTCCCCTTCCCTCCTCACTCTCTCCTTCGTCTCCCTCTCACTCCTCCCTCTTCCACTTCCCCTTTTCACAACCGCACCACCACACCACTCCACCACACCACTCCACCACACCACTTCACCACACCACCACCGCACCACCATCATCTCCACCATAGTTTTTCTTCTCCCCTGTTCACGTGAGGATCAAATTTCTGCATAAGTTTCAATCAAAATGGCTGGAGAAAAGGTACACATCCATTATTTCTTTTCTTTCATTGCTTGATGATGGTTGCAAGTATAGGAGAGGTATGATTTCGATAGTCGTAATGGATTGCATGTGGTATGTGTTTGTTCAGATTGGGATTGAGTGCTGGTAAAATGATGTTTAACTTTTGCTGAAAATATGCGGTGCTATTTTTGTATAGTTGCAATTTGTTCGATACTAATGCTGTGTTGGTCATAAAGTGTCTTGATACAAGTGTTGTTTGGCATGATTAATGGGGTTGGGATTATTTATTTGAATGGATGGTTGAATTTAAATCTGGGAATTGAGCTGAATGATAATATGAAATGAATCTGTCTGCTGATAATATTTGTTGTGCACATGTATTGGGAACTTTTCTGAGTTTCAGGAGAAAAGAATGAAAAAGAGCACAGAAGGGTCGTCTACTGCGAAAAGACCCCGCACAAATTTTGATCCCAGAAGATTTCTGTCCGCTGAAAAGCAGGACGTTTATGACACTAAACTGCTGAATAAAAATGTAATCAAAGAAAGGGGATTCGATTTGGGGAGTCTCCTACTTTTTGATAATATTTATTCGGTGGTTCAAAGGAGACACTGGAGGACATTGGTCACCTTTCCACAAGATAGTTCTGGGCGCATTCTGAGAGAATTTCTGGCCAATGCTGATAAGAACACTGTCAATTCCACCCGAAGGAGTTGGGTGAGAGGGAAGGAAGTGCCATTTGATGCTGCGACAATTGAAGAATTCCTCCAAACTTCGTATGACCCTACGGCTGAGTGCGAGTTTGCCCGACTATTCAATCTGATGCAGCCGACAGAAGGGTATTATCGGGAAGAAATGCCCCTCATAGCTGATGAAGTTCGGGAAAAGATCACCAGTCCATTCTCTGAATGGAAATTTAGGCCGGGTCTCACAAATGTACCCGAAAAATTTACTAGGCTCAGCCTTACTGGTGAGGCTATCAGCTGGCACACTTTTGTGAATGCAACCGTTATCCCTTCTACGAACAAAAGTGATGTTAATGTCGAGAGGGCTGTGCTATATTATGTGCTGATGGGGGACAAAAATCTGAATATTGCTGCCATTTTATCTGACAGGATTGTCCACATGATTACCCAGAGCAAGGAAAATAATCTATTGGCTCACAGTTCTTTAATCTTCAATCTGTGTATTAAAGCTGGGGTTGAAATTCCTGCTAATGAGCCATTGGATGTAAAGGCTGAAAGGCCTATGACAAAAACTGCCTTGGAAGGTTATTACAAGGAATCTGAAAAACATGCAGCATGGCTTCTCAATAGCCAGGGAAATCCTATACCCCCTCCAGAGCCACAGGATCCGCCAGTACCTCAGGCACCTCCAGCATCCCAGACATCAGCAGCATCCTCATCTGCTCGTCAGCCACTCTATGAGGATTCTCCGATCATACTCGAGATGCATGCCATGATGAAGGCCATGTGCTTGAAGATGGGGATTGATCCAGCAGATCCTCCTAGCTCTTTCCAGCAGTATACTATGGAGGAGTGATCATTGGCTGTTGTTACTTTTATTTATTTTCGGACATTGTTAAATTTCGTGTTTTGTTTTAAATGACCAATAGGATTTTGTTAGGGTCAAGTACTTTTTGGATATGAACATCTCAGGGTCTCTCTCACTGTTTTGCTGATATATTATTGTTAATGATGTGTGCTTTAATTGCGCAGCTGTTCTTATCGATTGAACTTAGTTATTGCTGGGGACAGCAATTTCTAAAATCTGGGAATGGTGGATGACCTTGCCCACCTGTTCTTGCACTTTAGCTGCAATTGTGGAACCACACTTCATTTCAGGGGAGATATTCGAACCAACTTACATTTTCAGTTGAAATATCTGTCTTAGCTTAAGCAATTTTAAAAATTCAGCCAAATTTTTTGGAATATGCCTGTATGTATGTTGTTTGGAATATGCCTATTGATAATCTCAGATTTAGATGTTGCTTCCTTAAACAAATGATTGAATTCATCTTAGGAAGTACATTAAGCTTTGAAAGTTTTGGCATGATGTCACTTGGCATGAGTAGAGATTAGAATTGTTCGTCTGTCTGAAATTATGTGCTAAGATTGATGATATGCCTGATATCTCTGTGAATTCTAGTCTGAAATCATAGCCTTGAGGTTTGAGCCTAGACAGTAAAATTTTTCTGAGAGGCCTCACTGTACTGACACTCTAGAACTTGGTTTGTTTCTCTACAAGGCATGCATTTTAACTGATATGATAAGGCAATTTGTTCTTGATAGCTCTGGCCATAAAGCTCACCTGTATAATTAATCTTCCATTGTATCCCTTTGAGGTTTGAACTTATTCATTGGTGATTACCAAATTGTTGCTTAACCTATCCATGATGAACTTACCCTAAGTGAGATTGAACTACTGATTTTTCTCAAAAAGAGAGAAATATCTAAGGTAAGCTCCACTACACTAAGCAGATTGGAAAAAAAAAAAAAAGAAAAAAAAAAAAAAGAGAAAGAAAAAGGAAAAAGAAAAAACATGCGGTTGAAGCAGTGTGAATAAATTGGTCAAACATAGGAATTGACTTCCCGAAATTATGTGGGCAAGTTAGTGGAGCAAAATTGATAAGTTCTCAGTATCAATCTCATAGCATTTGAAGCCACTCTCCATACAAAATTCCTACCTTAGCCAGGCCAAATTAAAACCATTGAAAGTCCTTTGATCAGTTAAATGCATGTGTTTGAATCCTTCAATTTTAAGGATATTGAGAATATGATCAAGCCTATGGCAGTGTTTCAGCTGTGATGGTTATGTATGTCTGACACCCTAAAAACACAAGAGTGAGAGTGATATAGTTTGTCTTGGTGAGGGATGTTCAGATTACATTCATGAAATTGCAGAGAATTGATGGCATCATCAGAATTCTTGCAGAATTCAGTCAGGCATGACATAATGGTTTCTTCAAGTGTTTGGTTGATATTGTGTTGAAACACTGCTGTACGAAGTTCTAAGTTTGAATCAGTTTATTGCTGAGGACAGCAATGTTTAAATCTGGGAATTGTTTGATATGCTCCCAGCATATATACTTTTATAGATCAAAAACAGCAGGAAATCAGATCTAAAACTGTATATAAAAGTGTATATGTGGTGAAATTATTGAATAAAATTGTCAGACACTCTCTCACTCAAATTCTTCATGTTTACAGGAGGAAAATAACAAATAAAGGAGTAAGGAGAAGAATCAGACAGAAGCCCCACGCCCCAAGCGTAGGAATCCACGCTTGAAGCGTGGGAGGAGACTTCAGAACAGTGAGTCCACGCTGCAAGTGTGGAACTCCACGCTTGGAGCGTGGAAAAAGCAAAAATGGCAGAAGCTCCACGCTTGGAGCGTGGATCCTGCGCTCCAAGCGTGGGATTGAGAGAGACAGCTGTCAGTTGCGAGAAAAGGAGGATTTTCAGGTTATAAAAAGGGCATAAGGCAACCCTAGGAGACACATCTGATATTCTACACAACTGAGATCATTCGGAGGCGGAAGTTCTGAGAAAGATCTCTTCTTCTACCTTTCTGTAGTTCTTCTAGTTTTTGTTTTTCAATTGAACTTTGGATTCTAGCCATGATAATGGTTGGCTAGAACCTCTTTGCTGTAGTTAGGGTCACGAACCCTTGTGAACCCCTGATACAATGGATTGAGTTTTTATGAATATATTTATCTTTTGAATTTCGTTCTATTCTGTTCGTATTGTTATTGTTATTATTAGATCCGATCAATCTAGTAAGTAATAATAAATCTGAGGATTAGGGCCAACAAGAGGGATCTGAGGTCTTTAATCCGGAAAGGGGATAGAACGACAGTATGAACATGATCTAGACATAGACATGATTCATATTGTAGATGTTTCAATTATCGATCGTTATGCTTGATCTCATATAGGGCACCTCAAGGAATTAGGGTTCTATATGAGATTAAAGGGTTAATTACTCAAGGGATTGAGAATTAACTATTGATACTTTTATCTGATAATTATCTAAGTTCACGATTTATATATTAATACTTAACTTAATCCAGAGTAAAGGGTGGGGATCATTGGTGAGTGTTCCCTACTACAGCGCTTTTTTCATATATTTAAACCCTTATTTCAATTCTTTTTCAAAAAGAACCAAAAACAAGTCTTTTAAATTTACAAACCAAATTTCCACACAATCCTGACATTCGTGTCAAAACCCTGTTGAAATATTTAATCTTAAAAGAAAGAGTTTTAATTGATTTAAACACACTCTCTGTGGATACGAACTGTGATTTATCACTGTATTACTTGCGCGATTCGGTACACTTGCCGAACCACGTCAGTTACATGCCCACCAGCTTCCGCCTGGTTCGTCCTCGAACCACACCGTACTGGAAGAGAGGCCTGCTCTGATACCACTTGTAACGCCCGGTCGCTTCAAGAATCAACGACTATTCCCACATACTAACACGAGACTTTTCAGTGTGCTTTTTCCTCACTCGCACACTTCTTGGGAAAACTTCCCAAGAGGTCACCCATCCCAGAATTGCACCAAGTCAAGCACGCTTAACTGTGGAGTTCTTCCGATCCGGGCTACCGAAAAGAAGATGCATCTTGTTAGTATAGGTAGTACCAATTAATTCTTATAAGCTATTTCAAACTGTGCAGTCTCACATCTGCGCAGTCTTTTGAATCCCTCTTTTTCGGGTGTCGATTCAATTCATCCATGCATGTAACCCCCACGCTGGAAGCCTATCAGGAGCCGCTCCTTGTCCATGCCCTTTCGCACCGGCGATCACTCCCCACCCTCGTCAGCGCTCGGGATGTTACACTGTGAGTCAGGAAAAAAATGAGGATTTTTTCTCTAAGAATGTTAATTTTAATAGAACTAGGTAAATCATTCAAGTCTTGGGGTTTGGAGTGACAAATGATCTTGGCAAATATTTGGGTATCCCCCTCCACCATGGTAGAGTCAAGAGAGGTTCTTTTAGTCATATTATGAATCGTGTTCACAGCTGACTCAATTCTTGGAATGCTTCTGCTCTCTCCATGAGTAGGAGAGTCTCCCTTGCTAAGGATATTCTTACTGTTTTGTCTTCTTACACCATGCAATCTTCTGATCTTCCTCTATAGGTATGTGATTAGATGGAAAAGGGAACCCGTAATTTCATCTGGGGATCATCTTTTGAGAAAAGGAAGGTTCACCTTTCTAACTAGGAGAATCTTTGGAAGGTGGGCTAGGCATGAAGCATTTGAGGTTTATGAACAAAGCCTTTATGATGAAAACTGGCCATGGCATGCTGACGGAGAGGAATGCCCTTTGGGTGCAAGAATATAGAGTGGGGGAGGATCTCATTCCGGAGGTTAAAAGGAGGAAGAACTCTTCGAATCTTTGGAAAGATGTAACTAAGTTTTGGCAAGATGTTCTCAAAGGCTCAAGAATTCAAATTGGGAATGGGAGAATCACACGCTTCAAGTTAGATAAATTGGTTCCCAACTGCAATACTCTTAATGTGGCCTCCATTCGCATTCCTGAATCTGAGCTTTATAAAAAAAGTGGAAGACTTTGTTGCTCAATATGGTTCCTGGAATTGGGAAATTCTGAGTTGTTTTCTTCTTAGAAATACATTATCTTGGGTGGTTGGGATCATTCCTCATTTGCCGAAAGATGGAGTTATTTGGAACATGGCTCGTGATGGTGCCTTCTCTGTCAAAACTGCTTACAAGCTCCTAAACTCGAGTCCTAGTTCCCCTTCCCAGTATAACTGGTCCCTGGTCTAAGACTGGGAGGGGGCCCCAACGTATTAGAAATTTTCTCTGGCTCCTTATGGGTCAAAAGCTTCTTACCAATGTCGAAAGAAATAGGAGACATTTAGGGGACTTAAGCTGCTGCCATTGATGTTTCTTTCACACAGAAGATTATCTGCATATCTTTGGGATTGTAGGTGGACAAAAGAACTCTGGTTGAAACTGATTGGTCGTGATCAAGTTAATCATTTCTTCAATACCTCGTTCTTGGACTGGTTGGGTCTCAATTTGTATAAGAGAAATGACACAAAACAACCCTCTAGGTGGAACATCCTGTTTGGAGTTAGTTGTTGGCTCATTTGGCATGATAGAAACAGGTTTGTTTTCGAAGGCAATAGCAAACCTCAGAAAAGTCTAATTGCTCGAGCTAGATGTTTTGCTGAAAACATCCTAGTTGTTGAGAGGACCCTATCTTGTGCAGGAGTTACCCTGAATTGGAAACAATACATCTATGTGAAATGACAATTTCCCCAAGTTGGTTGGACCAAACTCAATGCAGATGGTGCTTGCAAGTGGGATTCTAAACTGATGGGATATGGAGGAGTAATGAGAGATTGCAGTGGTAGATGGCTGTTAGGTTTCTCCAAAAATTTAGGAAGAGGCGACTCCCTTGTAGCTGACCTTTGGGGTGCATTTATTGGTTTAGACCAAGCCTGGAAGTGCGGTTATAGATCTATTTGGCTCGAAAGTGATTCCACCACTTTGGTTAAGCTTCTGATATATGGTTGTGACTCTCACAAGCATTGTGCTAAACTGGTCCCGAGAATTCAATCTATTATCAATCGTCCTTGGAATGTCAGGATCTCCCATATCCACATAGAAGCAAATAGTGTTACGGGCTGGTTAGCAAATATGTCTCTTCCCCAAAGCTGGGACACGATTACCTTTGAGAATCCCCCCTGTGGCTGCAGCTCCCTTGTGCAGCGGGACTTAATGGGAGTTTCTACTTCCAAATTAGTTAACTATTAGTTGTTCTTTTGTTTTCCTTTTTGTTCAAAAATAAATAAATAACCCTCTCGTAGGGCCTTATACCTTGACATTTTAAAAAGTAAAAGACACTTGAATTAATTACATTTTGGTATATAGGAATTGATTAGGCTTTACTTTAAAGAGAGGTCTTACTGGCTGAACAAGGTTTATTTGAAACCCAAATTTTTTTTTGGTAAAAACATATTTTAGTAATTTATTTAAAAGTTGTTGTATTTGTTTTTTAGCAACGAAAATATATATATATATATATATATATATATATATATATATATATAGGGTTTAGCGGATGTAAAGTGACTGCACCTAAGGATTGGTGCAGTCATATAAAACTACGTCGTTTTATAATACGAATGCATTAAATATGGGGAATAATAACCATACAAAGGTAGAAATAAATATAAATCATTAAATATGAGGAATCATAACCATACAAAAGTGGAAATAAATATAAAACATTAAATATGGAGAATCATAACCATACAAAGGTGGAAATAAATATAATATTTTTATTTTTATAATTAATTTTAAACGCGAACTTCCTTTTTTTTCCACCCAAAACGACGTAGTTTTATATGACTGCACCAATCCTTATGTGCAGTCACATTACAAATCATTTTGCCATATATATATATATATATATATATGGGATAGGATCCAATTTTTTGCCAAATTATATGTCAATATGTCCTTGTTTAATCGATTACATGAATTATGCAATTGATTATTTCGCGACCATAAATAAAATATAGGTTTCTTCATTGATGTAATCGAATACAAAGAAGGAAAAACAAAAACCTTCTATTAGTTCATGTAATCCTAAGTCGAACAAGAAAATATTTGCCCCATCTATCTTATTCAGAAATACATAGAGGCAAGCCACTAGGTTTAGTCTAGTGGTGAGGGGTTTGAGTAGGTTTAGGATTTTCTCTCTCACTTCCTCTGTTTCTATCTCTGCCATGGTTATAGTTTCCCCAAAGCAAAAAGGTGAAGTAAGCATCATCTTCATTACATTAGTTCCCAATTTTTCAAAATTTTTAATTTTATTCTTCTCCTAGAAAAGATCACAAAACCTAACCGAACCTTCTTTCTTATCATATTTTCAAATTCATGGACATCTTTCCTTGTTCCTTACATTATCGATATAGATTAGATTCACAGCAGCACTCACTTCCCCTCATCACATTCAAGTTTTTTCTTTGATATTTGATCCAGGAATCTAGCTAGGGTTTAATCTTTTGCTTCTTAATTCAATGCTTCTAACTATGTTCATATTGTTTGTTTTGTCTTTTCTCACACTTTCGCGGCAACCAAACATCATAATAAGGGTCCATTTTGAAATTATGTTAGAACCATCCCCGCATTAATCAATTTTCTGTGATCAGGCTCTAATATGTTCATTCTCATTTTTTTCATTTACCACGGAAGAGTTTTGATACTATGCACCCCAAGTGTTGTGTTGACTCAAGCATTGAATTTTTTTCCTTCTATGTAATCGATTACAAATCGATATTTAATCGATTACATCAACGAAGAAACCTATATACTGTTTCTGGTCGCGAAGTCATCGATTAAACAAAGACAAATTGGTGCATAGTTTTGAGATGAGGCAAAATAAATATTTTGTAAGAGGTGGGATCCTTTGACACCGGTGTCAAATTTTAAATTTGATACCTCATCTGAGAGTCGTTAGATCAAAAAAGATCGACTCTAATTTGTAAGCATTTGATACCGTTAATTTTTTTTGATCTAGCGGCTCTCAGCTGAGGTGTTAAATTTAAAATTTGATACCGGTGTCAAAGGATCCTACCTCATCTTTTAATTAATAAGAAGCAAAAGAGTCAAAAAAAAAAAAACCCCATAGGTGTCAAATTTTATAATTTAAAATTTGACACCGGTGTCAAAGGATCCTACCTCATTTTTTAATTAATAAGAAGCAAAAGAGTTAAAAAAAAAAAAAAACCCCATAAGATCCTTTTATTTATATATAAATATATATACAAGGGTTATACTTACAACTTTTTTTTATAATCTCTTACAATTATATCTTAACACCGTTGATTTCCGTCAATCAACGGTTATCGTTTATTGTGAATTAATAATTAATTAATGAGTTTAATTTGCAAAAATCATAACCGTTGATTGACGGAAATCAAATGTATTAAGATATGATTATAAAAGGTCGTAAAAATAAAGGTTATAAGTATAACCTTCCTCATATATATATATATATATATATGTATATATATATATATGTATATATATATATATGTATATATATATATATATATATATATATATATATATGATGTGACAATCTTATACAAAATAAATTAACTTTTAGTTATTATTGTTAAAGTTCTTAGCTTCTATCATTTTTTGTTGGGAAAAAGGTGAATTTTAAATTATATAACTTACTTTTTATGTAAAGTGTAATATTTATTTATCATTTAAGCAATGTGATTTACTCTTTATTCATGTTAATGCAGCCATTAGGAGTAGTAACTAGTAAGGAATAAAAATTTCGTGTGAAGTGTATGCGTTCGAATGGAATAAAATAAAAAGACGAAGCATTCCTCGTCAACTCAGGCGCTCTTTTGTTTTTTTTTTTTTTTTGATAAACTTTTTGTTTAAAAAAAAAAAACTTGCTACCTACGACTTGTTCTCCATGACTGTTTTACTCAAAACACTTCATTTCTCAGAACAGAAAGAAGTGCTACTTTCCTTTGGTTGAATTGAAATTCAGAGAGAAAGTTTTGATTTTAGGTAGCTGAAGGTGGTAGTTATGGATCTGTTAAGTGAAGGTGCTGTTGGAACTGTGATGGGAGAGATGCTGGAAGCGGCTCTTGAAGCCATAAAAAAGGGTCGAGAGTTCAAACCCACCCTTGAAAGCAACATAGAAACGTTGAACTCTCTGACTCCACTTCTGGAAGAGATGAAACGATACAGCAAGGAGTTGGATCACCCCATAGAAGAGATAGAAAAGCTTGAAACTGAAATACGAGCTGGTGAAGAGCTTGTTCAGAAGTGTTCCAAATTGAGTCGCTGGAGATTTCTTTCTTTCCCCCATAACCAGAGTAAGCTTAAGGCCAAGGATGAGTCCCTGAAGAGGTGTTTTTCTTTTAACGTGCAAGCTGAGAATACAAGGAACTTGATGGAGATCCTGACCAAGGTGGGGAAGATTCTCGAGATTCTGCTAAGTAAAGAGAATTTCGGGGAATATCAGATAAAGGGGCTAAGTGGGGCTCCTGAAGAACCACAATGTATTGGAATGGATGAGCCTTTGAACAAGTTGAAGATTGAGCTGCTCAAGGATGGTGTATCGGTCCTTGTATTAACTGGTTTGGGTGGATCAGGCAAAAGCACACTGGCTAAAAAGCTCTGTTGGGATCCACAAATCAAAGGTTATTGCTGCTTCAAATCCTCTATACTTTTCATTCTCTCACTTGGCCAACAGTCTAAGAATCTCTTTTTTATTCCTTTTATATAGCTAGGGAGACCCACTTCAAATACTCACTTGGTGAGTGTCTGGGAAGGGAATATTCTAGGCAGTCTTTCCCCTGTTTTTTGGGGAGAGACTAATTCGAACCCGCGACCTGACATGCCATGTCAAGCTTACCGCTTACCGCTGAGCCAAACCGGCACTTCTATTCCTTTTATATAGTTAAATAGTAAAATATACCACTATACCAGATTATATCCAAGCATATAGACACATTAGTTGCGGAGTTTAGACTTTATTTTAGAGTTACTTCAGGCAAAGCTTAAGCTTGCTGCTCCCTCCTTTTTCCCTCTGTCTCATCATATGAGAAGTTCATTATTTCTATATTTTAGTGCATACAAACTTTTTATGCATACATTTTAGTTCATATAATATATTAATCATGTAAAGTATTACTTTCCTAGTCACTAACTCGTATAGATTATAGTCATATATGGCATGCATATTGGAATAATACAGAACCTCCTTGCTTTGACTAGGCAAGTTTGGGGGGAATATTTTCTTTGTCACCATCTCAGAAACGCCAAACTTGAAGACCATAGTACAGACACTATTTGAACACTGTGGATGTCGAGTGCCTGAGTTTCAAAGCGATGAGGATGCAATTAACCGATTGGGACTTCTGCTGAGGCTTGTTGCAAAAAATCCAACGTTGCTGGTCTTGGATGATGTTTCCTCAGAAACCCTTGTTGACAAGTTTATATTCCAGTTGTCATATTATAAGATTTTGGTGACTTCAAGGTTTGCATTTCAAAGATTTGGCACCCCATGCCGGTTGGATCCACTTGGTCATGATCATGCAGTATCCCTTTTCCATCATTTTGTTCAACGGAAAGGCCGCATCTCATACATGCCTGATGAAAATCTTGTCAATGATGTAATTTCTCTTCTACTTGTCCAAAATTATTCACACCAATGAGACATGATTAGATGTGACAACATGTTTGTTTGTCATGTTAATTCTGCCTTGGCATATAAATAAACACTATCACTGGTTTGGCATATAACATACTTGCAACCTAGTTACCCAAGCCCTTTATCTTAATCACTTGTTTTACTTTCTTGCTCTCAATTGCAGATAGTGAGAGATTGTAAAGGTTCACCATTGGCGGTTGAAGTCATTGCTGGATCACTCTGTCAGCAGACCACTTCTTGCCAAAGGAGGTCTAGAA